>VWZW01002807.1:29552-72852 GCA_013397115.1 Edolisoma coerulescens | reverse complement strand
GGGGACTGGCACGGGACCAAGGCGCCAAACAACCCTTCCTCCCTCGGACGCGGAACGGCGCTCCCGCCTTCCGCTCTCCCAGCAGCCAATCACAGCCGCCATCTGGCTCCCCGTCCCGCCTCCAACGGGAAAAAACCAATGGGAGGCGCCGCTGCTGCAGCCGCTCAGCCAATCAGTGACCGAGTCCATTAAAAAAAGGAAAGAGCGGAGCCCGTTAGCTCCCGCCCGTGACCCGCGGCCGCGCCGGGCGTTCCGGCCGTGTGGGGCGTTCGAGCCGCGGCTCTGGCGATGCTGCCGGGGGCGGCCGCTCCCACCGCTCCTCTCGGCCGCTCGGGCTCCGCCGGGCCGCCTGGGCCATGACCCGACCGCTCGGCGAGGGGCTGCCGTCTCCGGGCCCGCCCTTCGCCATGTCCCGACGCCATGTTACGCCGGCGGCCGCGGGCAGAGAGGCGGCCCAGGACTGCAGGTACCGGCGGGGCGCGGGAGAGGAGCGGTTGCGGTCGTCGCCGGGCACCGAGCTCGCCTAGCGGGCCGGCCCGGCTGCCGGCGTGCGCCGCGCTGCCCAGGGCGGGTGGCAGGGGTCGGCTCGGCGGGGATTACCGGGACCACCCCGGGAGCCTGCCCGGGGTGTTCCAGCCGGGAAGGGGCCCGGCCGGGGCCTCGTCGGAACTGGCACGTGGTGCCGGTGTTCGTTGGCCAAGGGGGTTTGGCAGCGTCCGGGAGATTGAAGGGAATGTCCAGTTAAGTTCTGGTTGGGATCTCGAGCACATCCTTCAAAATCCTGGAGTCGTCCCCCCGTGTGCCCTCCCAGCTCCTGCCCTGGCGTTACCCAGCCCACCTGTAGAGGCGAGCGGCTTCAGCGGTTCCGCCCTAACCGAGAGCTTCAGGTGTCGGTTCAGCTTCCAGACCTGCTCCGGCCGGGACCTGCGGCGCTAACGGTGCTGGCGGACGCTGCCCCGTGAAAGCGGTGGCAGTCAGTGACAGTGTTCAGACTTGACAAACTTGTCTGCTAACTAGAAACCCAAATTCTGCCAAAGACCTGAGGTTTTTCGGAGGCTGTCGAGTTGTTTCTTGCAGAATGAGACAAGTCATAATTTTCTTATGCTGTTAGTAGTACCTTATTTTGTTCAGATTCTCTGTTTTGATAGCACTGTCATTTAAATTAAGGAGACAGGGTAAAAGTTCACTTTTTCAATCTTACTTTTTGCCCAAGAAAGTGAAATGAAACCGTGCAATTTCGGTTTTGTTGCAGTTGACTAAAAGACTGAAGTTTTCTGTGTGAGTTTCTGTTTTGGCTGGTTTTGTTGTGATTTTTTTTTTTTTCTTTCTACAGTGCTTTTCAAGATGCTTTATTTCATCAAAGATGTAGTAGCTTTTTGTAGTTTATTCCTATGTAATGTGGAGTTGCTATCTTGGAGGTATTGTTAATATTTCCAGTACAGCTTTTTAAAAGGATGGTTTTTATCTAGCCAGAGATAACCACTAATATGACTGTAAACACTAACTACTTTTACTAAGTGCTTGGGGGGTTGTTTTTTAAGACAAGTGAAAGTATTTCCTCCTTCCCTGTTCCATGCAGGCTATGTCTTTAGTTATGAAAGGCCTGGAAGGTCAGTTAGGTTCATCTCCTGTAGCTGTGTAGCTTTTTTCTTTTGTCAGGTGAGATCATGTATCTATGGGTTTTGTGTTTTCTTTTGGATTTTTAGTGGTCTCCCATGGTGTCTCAGTCCAGCTGAGATTTCACAAAAAGTGGTGTCACGATTTTTACTTGGGATAAAAGGTCTTGCTGAATTGATATATATTGCTGAAAAGTGTTAACCAGAGCCGTATAGTTGTTGATAAAGATACATTAAACAACTGTGATTTTCATGTTAGCAACTGAATGAAACCCCCTACTGAAGGGTGGAGATTCTCCTGTGAATGGCTTGTGTACACTTATGGCCCCATTCACATAGAAAATCACATGTTCTCTTTGTACTTCCACACGTATGTGGAAAGCAGGTTGGAAGGCCCAGTTCTTTTTCACATTCTTCCTTGTACTGTGTTACATTCCTTCTTTTTTTCTTTTCCCCACCCTTTGCTTTTGTCTGAAGTTTCTAGTACACTTCCTTGTCTGAGATGCAATACAGAATCTTGGCTGGGCAGTTCCTTGCCCTTGCGCTCCAAAAAGCAGAGTTACCAATGCAAAGGAGAAAATATGGGTGGATAAGCACTTTCAAACAAGTAGTCTAAGACTAATCACTCACCATCTCTCCATTCAAATAAAACTTGAGGGAGAAGGGAAGTGCCTTCATTCCCTGTTATTTTGTACAAGGCTTTGTATAATTATGGAATAAACAGAAATTTTGTTACAAAGGTCTTGGATTTAGAATAAAAGACAGCAAAAAGATAGAACAACATGGGAAGGACATAAGCAGTCATTTGGAATTGGTGGCTGTGGAAACAAGGACAGAGATGGCAGAAGGCCTTGGTTTTGATTTTATTACAAGCTGCCCCCGAAGGCCAGAGTGACTGAGGTTCTTGTTAATAGGTCCCTTGGGGTGGATTGGAGAGAAAGAGCACTTGAATACCTGGTGTTTATGTATATACACACACATAGGGCTTATTTTAGAATAATTTGGTTGCAATGGAAATGAGGTATGTAGCCATTTTGGTTATTATCTCTAGTAATATGACAATATAAAAGTATGAAAATACCAGCTAAGAAAATATATAAGGAAAAAAAAGAAAAAGAAAGGGTAAGAGTAGGTTGCAGAAAGGTATCACCACCATGGTTCCAGTGATGAGATTTGATTGTTGCAATTCAGATGTCTGGTGGTCAAAGTGGTGCTTGCAGTCTTGATCAGTCAGGGATGGAGGAAGTCTCCAAAACACAGAGTTCAGTGGGTTAATAGATGTTCAGGTTGAGGTGGGAATGCCCAGGTACCCCTCTTGGAGAGGGTGAGTTTAACACTGTCTGTTGCAAGGCCCCAGAAATGAGTGTGGGGGCACTTTGGGGGTCTTTGAGAGTTTATGATCCCATTTTAGGCTGCTGTTTCTCACGTCATGTTTTCTCACATTCTGCCTTATCAGAAGGGATAATTACCCCCTGAGTGGGGGAGGTGTTGTTTTACACCTGAGCCAGTTGTGTAAGGGAGGACACTGGTATGATAAAAAGCATTTTCCCACATTTGAAGAATATGTGCCTTATCGGCCTTGTCCCTTATCTGGCTCAACCCCTGGCTTGTTTTGTCGTGGTCATCTTCCAGTGGTGGGTGTACATCCTCTCTTGTCTTAGGCAGATCGGAGGTTTCACCACCACACACAAAACCCCTCTCCTTTTCCTCTTCAGCTGGGGGGTGCACACCTGGGCCTCAGCAATATTGTTTGAGTCAATGACCTTTAACATTTTGAGTCAATGACCTTTAACAAACCCTCACAGTTTGTCTTCAACATTTGGGTGCAGAGAGGAATCTGGGTGGTAACTGAAGATGAGATGTGGCCTGCCAGCAGTGCTTCGTGTGCAGATGGAGCTTTAACGGGGAAGAAAGAAGTACAGTCACTTAGTTAGGAAAATAGAAAGGGTTTGGAAGGATATGCAGTGTGAAAAGCTGTGGGCACTGGATGATTTTGCAGCTTGAGAGCAGTCCAAGCAAGCATCGGGTGTGTCCCGAGGAATGCGAGGTGGAGAGGGCTTTGCTGTGTGCAGGTGAGGCCAGGGTGGAGTGCGAGGAGGTCTAGGGCAGAAAAAACAAATCGGTCAGCAGCAAAAGCAGTGAATATACCTGCATTTTAGCCTTTGATTCTTCTGCTGAACTGAAATGTGGGGAGCCTGTATGCTGAGAATTTTCTCTTATTTGAAAGTAGCTGAGTGATGTAAGTAGCAAGAGTTGTTAGGCCACAAGCTGAACTTTACTTGAACTACATGGCTCTATTGAGCAAGCCAAAGATGGATTATCACAAAACCTGGGGCTAACAACCTGAACATTAACAGCAGTTAGACCAGACAATGTTAATGGCTTAAATATTACTTAAAAAATAATAGCTGGAGTGGGCAGCCCATAAATCGTGATACATGAGCAGTAACAACCATATTACAACATGGACCACAGAACCAACTGAAATTCCTGCTGAAACCGCCTAAGAGGGTGGGAATGCAACCACAGAGCACCACGGGGTAGCAAAAGAGTGAACTGGTGAAGACTGTCAAGACCCCAGGCCCTAAAATCACTATTGGTCTGGACTGCTGGGGAGTTCAGATTGTAAGGGTGTAATTGCCCAGGGATTTCTGTTTGTGGTCCCTTTTTTGAGGCACCAGCTTGAGCTACCAGGTAACTGATTTGTGCCACTAAACCTGTCTAACGGGGTTGAGAACCTGGTGTCAAAAATTTCTTTAACACCATTGCTGTAGCATGTGGGAAGAACACACATATTTTGGCCTATGTCAAACTGAGCTGGGACAGGTTGGAGGCAACCAGTCTTTGACAAGTAGTTTCTTTGCTTTCTTTGGTAAGCCAGAACCACAGTGTTGTGCACTCACAAATTCTGATTACAGGTGGCTTTTCACTGAGTTACAGTATCTTCAAATATCACTGCTTGCCAGTATCCTGATTTAAGAAGTACTAGTGCATTATAAACAGATTTTTGTATTTCTGTAGGTGCTAAAAATGCAAAAGCCTGTGAGAAATGCTAAAGTGATGGTTACAAGCTTAAAGATTCAAAATTTAATCCAAATTAATTTTGTACAAGCAAGCTGTGGGTTCTTCTGGCCTAAACTTCAAAAATGGTTACTGCATCTGTGGGGACACAGTCATGTATGGATACTTGAATATGTTATCTTGGATTCTGGAGTAAGTAGGTTTTGCCTTGGTTATCACTGTTGCTCAGGTAGTAACAATGTAACTTTATCTTGGAAGGTACAGAAAGACAACAAAACGTGGAACCCAACTCTTCTGTTCTTGCAACAACGTGAAGAATTGTTCTCACGTAAATACTTTGTTTGAACTTCGAGACACTTCCAAAACAGGCATTAGGTATAGCCTTAAAGTCATTAGCAAACGGTGTGGAAGAAGATGAAGACACCAAGTTCACAGATTCTAATGTATTTTATTGTGCAAATTGCACATTGTTCAGCCAATCTGCTCGTTTTTAGAAGCGATATTCTTCAATGGCAAATGCCCTGGTGTTCTCATGTCCCAGTTGTTCTTGCCAGAGAAAAGACCTCTGATTTAAAGCTAATCATTATCTTGTAGGTGGTTGTAGACTGCTGTTTCTGTTGGAAGCCGGGTGAGATGCTAACTGGAGTTAGCAGCTCAGAGTGATAGAGGACATGGGGAAGCTGTCAAATGTCTTAATGTCATCACATAATGTGCTGCTGAGGTCTCATCTAGAATACTGGATGCAGGTGAGGTCAGTCCCACTCAGGAAAATCTAGTTTAAGGTGGAAGGGTGGTTAAGATTTACTAGGATCACAAAGAAAACAGTTTGAGTGAGGAAACTGACAGGTTAACTTAATTAGCCAAGCTGAGTGAAGGCTAGAAGGTGAAGAGGATGATGATGTTTTTTCTGATTTATCAGAAATAAGAGCTGCTGGCATTAAATAAAATCGTAGAAATAATTTACGGTATTTTAATTATATCACCATTCACTGAATGGGCATTTAGGTATTGTTCTTTTAAAAAGATAAATTTATGTTTTCTCTTCAGAAACCAGATGATTACAGAGTTCTTCAAACCAGTTTTAAATCAAGGTAAATATGGTTTTTTTAAAGTGGAAGATACTTATATGAATTTTAATTATGTAAGTGTGCAGAATGATAGTCCAATCTCATTCCATATTGGAGCAGCAACATAATGAGTATAGCTTACCAAATATGTCAAAATGAGCGCATTTAAATTTTTTTCTAATAATGTAACTGAAAATGTCAATTTCCTGTTTAAATTAATTTCTTTAAATAGTGATGTAATTATTATTTCAAGTTATGTCTTGTGTGTAAGCCAGTTTGTTTATAACAACTGAAGCTGCATCATAGGTCATGTAATTCTTTGCATGGCAGTAGCGAACCTGAATGATTAAATAAATTAATTTTGGATTACATGTGAGAGAGGAAGTATCAAGTAATACAGTATAATAAGCTTTGTTGTTTTGGTTTTTTTTTTTTCTTCCAATATAATTTTTGTGAATAATTGGTCTTTTCCTTTCTCTCTTACACCATGGTCATAAAGACAGAACTGTACTGTCCTCACCAGACAAAGGAAATGTGAAAGATGAAGGACTGGGACTGTCAGTTTTACGCACTGAAGGTTTTGAAAGGAATATATCTTCTCCAAAGAAGGTCAGAAGAAAAAGATGCCAGACCAAACACCAAACAAGTCCTGTGGTAAGTGTCTTTTGGAAAAGAAGTGAGGAAAAGGACTGTGTAAACGTTTCAGAGAACGGCAGAGTGTGCAGGGCCCTGGGCTCATTGTACCCAAAAGTTGTGATTCAGAAACTCCTCATTACTGCAGGGTCTCGGAGGCATTCTGTGACCAAAAGGGATAAGACTGCCAAGCCAGAGCAGGGAAGCAATGAGCAGTGTCTGGGTGTAAGGAGAGCACCATTGTCTTTTGGAAATAGTTGGGAAGAGAAGAATGACTATATGGATCTCATAGACTTTAGCTCAGACTCTGACAAGTGGATTTCACCACCAGAAGCTGGTACTTGAAAAGCCTGGGCTGGAAATAATGGCACTGTGAGCACCACATCTCTGTGCTCAAGCCAGGCTTCCCCACTGCCCTGCTCTCCTACTGGTTCTGCATTTAGGTTGTCACTGGAAGCTCTCTGCAGAGAAAGGGGACACGAGAAGCAGAAATTGAAACAATCTAAGCCATGTCCTATAAAGCCATTCTAAGGAACAAATGTTTTGCATCAGGTGTATTTAAAAGGGTTATTAAAGGTGGAAATCACTGACACATTGTGCATATAAATTTTTAAATTCTTTAAATTTTACACTGTAGGATCAGATTCTTGGTGCTGCCTTTTTCAGATGTAACAGAAGTTTATGTTCTTTTGCTATTCCTTTGTATGTTTTAGGTCATGCTTGGGTTCTTAATCATTTTACAATAAGTGAAAAATCCTGTTTTAAATCAGGGGAGATATTCTGGGCTAGGTGCAAGCATAGAAATGCAATAGGAATTGCAACTTGAAATTGCATTTTGTAGAAAAAAGATGCCTTTATTTTAAATGTCTTATAATCTTGTGTTTTCTTACAATGTACCTTAGGGAGCAGACTGGCAAATTTCTGCTATTTAGAAGTTGCAGTTAATAGCAGTTCAGATTTATGCATTTAAGCCACAGTATTTAGGTAGAGATGGGAGTGGTCCTGTTAAAAATGTAGTATTTCATTACAGGCCACTTTTAATCTGAAGAAAAAATACATAATTTGGGTTCTGGAGAGTTCTTTTTTTGAGATCTTTGCAGCTGTGTTTTAAATTTGTCTTGAAATGAGGTCTATTAGCATGTTTCTGGGCGTGTGTGGAACTAAGTCTGTGCTGGATTCAACGCTGGTTTTAAAAAGTATACAATTAACTTTTTTTTTCTCCCCCTGTCTTTATTTTTAGGGGAACGGATGTTCTGTAAGAAAAATAATGTCTTTTGGTTCAAGGGAGATTGCCTCAGGTATGAGCAGTGCTGTTAATATAGAATTAATTAAACAATCAGATTCATCATTTCATATCTTTCTAATGGCTTTTTTTTTCTTGAAATTATGTTTTCTATTTTCTTTTACTAAAACAATAATTACTGCTGTATAGTCAATGTTAGTTCTAAGATATGGCAAGTTTGAAGAGTTTTAGAAGTAATTTGTGATTTTAATGTAAAACATATTGATTGTAACTTAATTAGAATTTGTGATTTTTTCATTGTCTTAAAACCTTGATCCCAGATTATTTTTATGGTTTCTCTTGCTCTTTGGGTAATCCACATTTTCTGTGCCTTTCAGCTTAATCCAGAAAGAATATTCTTGTTGAACCAACCACTAAAGTTTAACTGGTATTTTTGTTGCTTTTTGTCCCTTTTAACCACATAATTTTGTTTTGTGGGAGGTAGAACGGAATCTAAAAAGCTTATATGAGTAGAAGCTTGAGGTAGGTCAGGAGGAAGATAAATGTTTTTTTAAAAAAAAGGGGGCCTTTGGCTGTGGAAACCCATCAGACTCTTTGCTGCTCTAGTCCTAGTTGACTTAAAAACAGAAGTTAGTTTTTTAAATGGAAAGCTGTTACATGTTTAATTTTTAAAAATTATTATTATTACTATTTTTATTTTATTTTTTAAACATGATTAAACTGTGTTTTCTTTTTTTCTCCAACACTTCGTAGATGACCCATCTCAACCAAGGCTAACACAGGTTTTAGAACGTGAGGCATCTCCTCCACATGCATTTAGAACATCATCTGAGATGGCCTCTGGTGCACCGAAGAGCCCAGCTGTTCCTTCACACTTCTTTAAGGTGTCCTTTGGGCTATCCAAAGCAAGAGACACTCCTGGGAAAAGAAAACACACTGCCATGAATGTGGATGTAGATAGTTCAGATCAACCTGAAGTGAATGAACCTGCTTTTAGTAGATCATCTTCAAAATGCAAAAATAGGAGGTCTGAGTTTGTAAAAAATATCTTTTTAAAGTCTCCTCATGATGATGTTCTGCAACTCAAGGAGCCTGCTGCCCTATCTAGACATGATTTGACTCCTTCAGAGGAATTCCTCAACTCAAGCAATGAAAAGGAGAAAAATAATTACTCCACTGTAGGTTTGTCATCTTCATATTCTGCACACAGTCCTGCTAAAAATAACCACATTTCTGTTGTGGATACCAAAGAGAATCAATTGCAGCTGGCTAACTCATGCTTTTCCTTGGATAAGTCCCTTCCTATTTCTCAGGAAAAAAGTACTGTGTTGCCTTCTCCCCACCACTTAACACAAACAAAAGGCATGAAATCCCCTCTCCAGGTTGCTGGCTTATCTCAGGTATGGGATGTTAGGAAAGAGCAAGATAAAAGACCAGAAAGACATGAACGGAATAAAGGATGCAGTATTCAACCCAGCAACAGTTTTTCAAATACAAACCACAAGATTTCTGAAAATACTCCTGACTCCAGTAGAATGGAAATCTCTGGGAAGCTTGGACTGTCCCCAGAGACTGGTAAAAGCGTTCCCCCTTCGTTGCCTTTGAAAGAATCTTTCATGGACAGCGGCCACGAGTCTTCACAAACCTCAGGAGAGCTAGAAGTTAAAAGGAACTTTACAGACAAGTCCAAGCTGAAAAGAAATTGGCAAAGCAGCTCTGAGAGTGAAGATGACATTTTGGAATCCATTCTAGACGATGATGATGAAGAAGAAGAAGAAGTATTAATGCCACTGCAAAAAATACTCAGTTCAAGTCACAAACCACAGGCAAGAGCCCTGGAAGACTCTTTTGACAGTTTTTCTCAGGACACCGTAACTCCATTACTGAAGCTTCATGTAAGTGGCTTAAAACCAAAAACGCATGTTCTTTCAAGTATTCTTTTATGGATGTTATCTGCAAGAAAAATAATACAGATTTTAGCACAGTGCAAGGCTCAGTAGGTGCTAAGTTATTACCCCATGTTTTAAATTTTAGGAGAATGAAATTTTGTATAGTAGGTATCCACCAAAATACAGACAGAGGCCCTGCTGAGTGAAGACCTCTCATACTCAAAAATCAAATTGCCTCCAGCCTTCCCTGTTCCATCTGGCACATACAGACAGCAACTTGTTCAGGTGTTCTAGAGAGCTAATTTCTGCTATTTAGCTCAGTTTTACAAACAAATAACAAATTGCTCCAGCAGCTGAGATGTCCAGTAGTCTTCGAGTACCTCTTCCACTACCTTGCTGGGCACAAACCGTGACTGTGTCTTCTACAAAAATTGAGTAAACCTTATAGACTCAGTCAAGTTTTTGTTTAAGTGGTGCCAGTAGAACCCCTTGCTAGCAACAGTCAGGATGTATGTATGTATGACTGATTGGTAATAGTTGCTTTACATTAATTTTAATCAAAAATCTATTCTGCACCAACACTCGGCCACCTCTTGCTGATTCTCATTACGCCCATTAAAGCTACAGCAGAGTGTAATGAGATAGCAGATAATCAGCTTTGTTATGTTGTATTTTTATATGATTTTCTCCCTTATTCATAATGCCTGATAATTCAGAATTACTTGCCTGCAAAACTGGTTACTTGGCTTAAGGGTCCTGTGCTGCTGTACAGTTACAATGTAGTTGGAGCGGGGATGTGCTTGTTATTGTGCTTGTCCTGGGAATGGCTGAAGGATGGTTTGTGCAGCCAGATTGATTTAGCTGTGTGCCTTCTGGTGGTTTTTAGGAGTTCTGTTTTTGCTTTTTCTCCCCCTAAAGTTAGGAGGTTATGTTTAGAAGATGTGTGCAGTCTAATGTTTTTGTTTTCCTAGTCAGGTAAGATTTTTATGAGCCGAAGTTAACTGGAGGAAATTGATGTAGACATTCAGAGATCTGTGTGCTAGACTCCAGTCATATATCCTTGACACAGTCTGTGATTGTCAGAGATCTGCATATCAGTAAGTGTGGTGTTTTCTTTGAGGTTGTATTTCATGGAAATTGGAAGTATTTTAGGATTTCAAAAAGCCGAATGAATTCTGATCACAAGGGATAGATGACGTGTTTGAATCTCTGTGTACAGGATACTGTGGTGATGAATTGGTCCATGTTTTTAAAAATTAGCTCACTTGTTCAATAAGAACTTGTCAAATGGATAGTGATTTTGAAGTTTTATTGTAAAAGAATATTTTAATAGGGAAGGTCCTGCAGTAGGTCTTAGTGTGGCGTTCCTGGCAGCTGGTACAGGTTGGAAATGGCTGTATTTAAACAAAGAGATTTTGTACTGAGCCTGGCTGGGTTGGAATTAATTTTCTGCATAACAGCTGTATGGTGCTGTGTGTTTCAGACAACACTGTTGATTATAGACCAGTCTTCTACCTATTGTGGAGCAGTACTTGCATAGCATCAAGGCTTTCTCTTCTTCCCATAGAGCAGACAAAAAGCTGGGAGGGGACAGAGCCTGGAGAGCAGACCCCAGGTGACCAACAGGATATATTCCATGCCACATAATGTCATGCTTAGCAATCAAAACCAAGTGGGGGGAGTTGGTCTGGCATGTAGCCATTGCTCAGAGTAGCTGGGCATCCTTCTGCTTGTGAGAGGTGCTGAGGGACTGCCTTTGGATCACTTCTTTTCTCGCTTATCCCTTTTCCCTTATTAAACTGTTGTTGTCTTGATCCATGAATTCTCTTGCCTTTGCTTTTCTTGCTTTTCTTTTCACTGCCCTGCACCACTGGCTGGGGAAATGACCAAGCTGTGTGGTGCTTAGCTGCTGGCTGGGGTCAGCCTATCACGAGTTTCTAGAGTGGAAAACAAACAGCAGAATACCTGTATAAATTCTCTCTTCTACCTCCCCCTCTCATGTTTTTCAGTCTCTGATAGGGTTTATTTGTTGACTGAGTTACTATCTCCATGGGCAGATTTTGAGCGGCCATAATTATTTAATCTGTCCTTATGATTCTGTAATCAAGAGTGTTACAGATCAGACGTGTGGTTTCATACGTATTTCCCAATCTCAGCCAACATGAATACCTAATTAATGGTTAAGCCTGATAAACACATGCAGCCTAGATCAAATGCTTGTGGGACATGTGTTTAACCACAACATTTGGCCTGGCCTGTTCTGGTATAATTATTGGTCAAGTAAGACAAAACAGTTAAGAACTGTCCCAACATTTCCATGCCCATGGTTTTTGCATATACTGACATTCTTCTCTTGTAAGAAGGGCCATATGTGCACATTGGAATAAAGTTTTGATTCCCCGGTTGTTCAACAGTTACTTGACACATATTAACCAAATACAAAATAAGGTAAGAAGTCTTCAGCTTTCCTCCAAGATTTCCCACACACAGACATGCTGCTTGTTACATTTAAAAAGTAGCTGAATACCAGGGTGGCATCAGAAGGGCTGTGCTTGTCCAAAGAATGGAATCATGGCCGTAAAAGATTTCAAATCTGTTATCTGCTACAAGCTGAATAAAAGACTGGCTACTGAAAAACAAACTGCTAGCAAAATTTGTTAAAACTTTGCGTGTTGTTTTGTTTGTGTTTTTTTTTAATTAAGTTTATTAGCTCCTTAATTTGGTTTTGTGTTGGGATTTTGATTGGAAGCTTTGTTTTGTTTGATGAATTTAGAGGTGATTTAGCAAACACTGGAATTTTGCCCTCTAGGGACTCTGAAAGTAAAAAAAGGCACTGAATAAATTTTGGAGTTTCTTGTCTCATGCACAAGCATGGGGATTCCAAGGGTCTCAGTGGATGATAATAATAGTAAAACTGTGAGGTGAAAGGCTTCTGATGATAATGCTCTTTGTGAAGGTTAGATGAAGGTCAGCCCTAGACATCCGGAGATTTGCTTCACTGTTCAGATCCATTGTGAAGCAGTTATTGCTAAATTAGTCATTGAGAGAGATTTGACCATTATGTAAAATTGCCAAGGGACTGAGAAATATAAACTGTTAATCATCCTGTTTTGCAGGGCCTCCTTTAGGTTTGTGTCTGCATGTAAAATATCATTAAAATTGGAAGAGGTTTCTATTTTGGTTATATTTATTGTCCAATAATGAATTGATGGCTTATGGTGTTTTTTCAATGTCTTACTATTTCATTTACAGCTTTCTAAGACTCCTATTATAAGCAAGGTGTCATATGTGAACAGCTTAGATCATCTCTTGAAGGAGAAAGAAGAATCTAGAAGGTTTGTTTCTTAAAGCTGGTTTGAAAAATGTGGGATGGTGTTGTCGGAGCTTAGATTTGCCTTGTCTCCCCAGAACTGATGGAGTTTGATAAGCAGCAAGCTAAGCTTTGCCTGCTGATGCCACCAACATACAGCTGAACTGACAGGACCTACAAGTGTTGCTTGAACGGTAAAAGCTGAATGACAGACTCCTTCCAAGCAACAAGGAGTGATCTGTGATACATCTGTTTACCCCTGAAGAGCCAGGCTAAATTTACTGATGCCTTCATTTTAGCTCACTGAGCCAGCTAGCAGCTGCTGGTCAGGCATGAAATAGAAATATTTATATAGACTGACTGTACCAGTTTTTTCAAAGGCATTTGTAGCTCAGCTTTGGTTCCCAAAGTTGTGCAGAATATTGGTGTCTGAGTAGTTACACAGGTCAGTGAACTGAACTAATGACTGTTCTTTCACAAGATCTTTTGGGTAGGAAGTGAAATGTGGTTTATGTGTTAATGGCCAATGGTAGTGATGGGTATATGTGTGTGATTAACTGTTTTGATTAAAGAATCTGACCCTGGTAACTATGGGCTGACTGCCCATGGAGTAGCAGATACTCCTGTAACTAATACTGTTTAACAAATAAAATACTTGTTTGGTACTTCGAAAAAAAATAAACATTCAGCCACAAGATTGAAAGTTTTTTGCAATTACAGAAACTTTGTCAGAACTTGGTTGTATGTATTCGTGTCTGACAAATCAGTGATTGATTGCGCTGTTGGAAATTCATTAGATTTTGGGAAACATTCACTTTGTGTCTTGCAATAGCAAGATGCTTGGGTTTTACACAGGTGCAATGTCTTGCATGCTTTTGCCTTGTGTAGCTGGCTCCTGACTCCAGGGTTCACATTCAAGCTTGGATTTTGTTGATTTTATTGTAAAAATTAAATGGTGATGATATGCTCTGCTGCTGCTGTTATTTCAGGTTAGAGGAGATAGAGAAACGGTTACAGGAAGACATAGAAAGAGAGGACAATGCTTCAGATGGAGAAAATGAGGACAATGCCAGTGGAGATGATCTCTCGGAAGAACACAGGTCCTTGCAACTCCAAAACTAATTAAATCTTGTTCTTTGCTTTTCTAGCCTTTTTTTTCCCTAACCTCTCTCTGTTTCCAGCAATTGCTAATGTGTTTAATGGGAACTATTTTTAAATCTTTTGGGGTTGGGTGGATTTCCTTGGGTGCGACTGTATTCTAACAATTCAGCTTTCACATGAGACTGATGTGTTCATCACCTGCAAGTAACTTTCTCAAGCAGCAAATAGCTTCTCAATGTTTGAATTGATAAAAGCAATTTTGATTTTTACAGGGCGTTTATAAAGAAATTTTCAGTAGTAACTTATGTCATACCTGACAACCACCCTGGAGAAGATATATTTGATTTATCAGCATCTGGGAAAATCTTCACTGAACATAACCTTGACTTGAGGAATTTTCACCTCATCCCTCAAAATCCTATAGAAAATCTGCTTCTTAAGTAAGAATATCCTCTTCACTTTGTTGTGTTTACTTGTACAATTTTCTTTTTCCTTTTAGCAGTTTTAAGGTACTATTTTATCTTTGCACGCAAATGAGCTCTGTCTTAGTAAATAGGCAAGACTGACTGCCTTTTCCTGGAATTTTCCTTTCTGGGTTAGCTTTACAGAACAGTAAATTGTAACTCGAAGCTTCCTTCTTTCCTCCTCTGGAATTCTTGAAAAACCTCTTAAATGAGACATGAGGAAAAACAGCTGTTCTGGCCTGTTCCGTATTTCTACCACACTGGGCTATCGTTGATAACCTTACCAGTTTGTGGAAGACAAATGCAGAAGTGAAACGTTATAATGAACACAAGCTTAACTATCCCCAGACTGAAAGACCTTTGTGGTTACCTATTTGTGACCTTCTAGTGTTACATTATGTCTGCTGAAAGGCTTTTGGTGCTTCCGTCCAGGATGGGCCTGGGACTTGAGGCTCCATCTAATGAGGATTGCAGAGGGTCAGGATCTCTGACATCTGCTCAGCTCAGTCACTGAGCCACCAGCGTGTCTGTGTGTAC
This sequence comes from Edolisoma coerulescens, assembly GCA_013397115.1. Lineage (NCBI taxonomy): Eukaryota > Metazoa > Chordata > Aves > Passeriformes > Campephagidae > Edolisoma > Edolisoma coerulescens. The sequence continues at coordinate 57,971 of VWZW01002807.1, read as the reverse complement.
ATAAACAACTGCTCAGGCATTTCTGCTCTGTATTTATGAGGCTGTTGGACTGCAAATAGCTGGACAAATTCTTGCCTAATGCCACAAGTGTAAATCCTAAAATATTCTGGTTATTTCATTTGGTATTTTATTCCAAACATGCATCAGAGGAACTGAGAGAACTCAGTTACTCTTAGAGGAGTTTATATACATGTGTATGTGCAGCTGTGGGTGTGAAGAGGAGGAGAGTGACTTTTCATCTCTTGAGGAAGTGGTGTTTGTGATACGCTTCTTTGGCTTCAGGCCTTTCTATTAATATGTTTTGTAGATCACAAGGATATGAGCTTCAAAAGCATCTTGTAAATCAGTGACTGGAGGAATGAGAATTAAACTAATCATCCCTTGCAGAGGGCAATTATGATTTAATTGCTTATGCATTCTGCCCACTTGGCACAGCTGGCACGTACTGGCTGCCCAGTTGGCACATGGAGGTCTTACCAGTCTATATGTAGGAGTTAGGACACAGATCTCTCGACAGAGTTACTTGATTTAGTAGACTGAAGAGAGGAGACTAAAGAAGGGTATGTGGGAAACTGGATATCTTTAATTCAGCTGCTTATGACGTCCCTAACTTTCTAAAGAAAAATCATAGGATATCCTCAGTTGGAAGGGACCCACAAGGACCATCAAGTCCAACTCTAAAGTGAATGGTCCATATGGGATTTGAACCCTAGAAGTCGGTGTTATCAGCACTCTGCTCTGACCACCTCATCCCTGAGACTAAAGCTACAATAATTCAGTAATAGCAATGGCACACTTTCTGTTCTTCCGACAGCTACTGTTTGCACCCCACAAATTTGCACAGTGCGATTAGCCTGTCAGATTTTAATTGTTAGTTTGCTTCCAGAGCCTTTATTTAAAAGGGTATTTTAAAAATTTTGAAAATGTTTTTTCACTCTTATTCTGAAAGTGTTGGTAAAGGTTACTGGACAGTTAAAAATCTTATTTAATAGTCTCATTGAGCATAGCAGCCTGTCTGGGTAGTCAGGCATAGTGGTTCATAGTACAATAGTGTAAATCAATGTTTGTTTGAAACTATTACTCCTTGATAATACAGATGTTTCCAGACTGTATAGTATGGCTTTCTAGAGAGAAAGATAGTTGTTCTAAATGACATTTGTAAGTTTGATTGCTATTAAAAATCAAGGTTTGATTACTATGGCATTTTATGTAAGTAGTAGCATGAGAATAACATCTGTTTTGCATATTCAGATCTTTCTTTGCTGTTGATGATGATCTGAGGGGTGAGAAAGTTCTTAGGTTTTTGTGAAAGTGATGATTCAACCTCTAATTGATTTTTATCCTCTTTCCTTGCCCCCATTTTTCTCTTACAGTTCTGGTGTAACGCAGCAGCTTTCTTTAGCTGTTAATGGTTTTCTGAGTTCTGCTTACAGTTGTATATTCTGTCCCATACCAATTCTAAAGTGGCTTTTCCAGGTAAGTCTGTGCTATCCATGCAGTTATAATAACTCTGTGTGTGTGTAATATTTTTCCTGGAAGCCAGTTGAAGAAGTTTGTGAATCTGTTCCATTAACAACTTTTAAATCAGGCATTATTTTTTTTTTCCCCTGGGTTCTGATTTGTTCTCCAGTCTGAAATACTTTGATTGTCACTAGGGGTAAAACAATAGAGAGCCTTTTCTCCACACTCTGAGTGAATGCAAAGCTGCATGTCCCTGTCCATGTTCATATATGCTACTGCATTGAAAAAGGACACAGTAGGTGAAGAGAGATACTGTGGGCCAAATCATGAGCAAATGCTAATCTTATTTCCTTCCACCCTTAGAGAAACAATAGATGCTGCAGTATGCAAAAGTACCATTTTCTACATATATCATCTTCTAAATCATCAGTGATACCAGCATTATCAGATAATTTTCATTTGGAAAAGGTACCTTATGGCTCAGGAAGAAGCCTGGAGTCATTCCCAGAGGAAGTGTGGTGACTGTCTCAAAACGTCTGTGTCAGTGTCTGAAATCCCAGGAATTTACACAGTGCTGTTACTCACAAAAATGCCCCCCTCCAGTCTCCGTTCTGGTATTACTTGCCACATTCCAATTGCACCTGAAACAAAAAAGAAATCTGAACCACCTAGGAAATTGCAGCTTCAGTCTGTTGACTGGCTTTCTACATTTGCCAAAAGTAAAGCATTTTGCTCTTCCACGTCCTTTTCTCCAGCCAGTAAAAAATTGCTTTCACCCTTTCTGTGAGCTCTGGTGTTCCTCTAATAAGGAAGAAGTGTGAGCCAATTCAGTTCACTTACAGAGCAGGAAACTGTCCAGCACTTGGGGGGGAAAAAAAGTTTTGTTGGGCCAGTGTAGTGCTTCGAGAAACCTGAACTGTACTTCATAGTCATGTTTTTGTAGTTAAGAGTTGTGTGGAAAAACTAAGTGTTCACTGTTTGGGTTTAGTATTGCATATGCCCAACTTGCATGTGACATGGAAAAGGGTGTAGTTAACTCTGTTGCCTCCACTCCTGCTCAGGGAGCTCAATTTGATCACAGATGCAAATGGGTTCCAAAGGGGTGCGTGATACTTTCTATTCTCTTAACCCTCAGAATTTTTTTATAAACCAACATGGGATTACAGCATCCTGATACTGTAAATAATTAATTTTAAAATATTCTTCTCATCTTTGCACTGCTTAAAATAATCAATATTCACAGTGTTCTATTCTCACTGGTGTATCTTGCTTTAGAGGCTTTATGATTAGGTTTGTTTATTTGTTTGTTTGTTTTTTAATCTGTTACTCATTGAACTCTGCTGAGAAGTTTGGTGTTGTTTTTGTTCTGGTTTGATGTGGGGTTTTTTTTCTAATTCAAAGAAAACTGATGCCATCATGCATCTTGGTTTTTGATCTGTAGCTTCTTCTCTCTTCACAGATGATGTCAATTCATCCTGACTATTGTGTTTCCACCCAGATCTTAGACAGATTGATGGAGATAACACTAAAAAACTGTAAGTATTTGAAGGATGGAAAACTGACCACCTGAATGAAAGCACTTCTTCTCTCTTCAGTTTAGAAAGGTATTAGTGAGGAAGTAAAAGGCACTAGTTCTGTTGGGTGATTTTGGCATGAATTTAGGCTCTTATTGTAATGCAGAGATGCTGGGGATTGGTCTTCACTGTGTGTGCAACCTGCACCACAGCATGTGGTCCTGGCATGTACCTCCAAAGCAGTGCATCCAGTACAGAGCCTTTTAAACTCACTTCTGGTATTTCACAAATAGAGTTGACCTGAAGAGAAGCCCAGTCTGCTCAAAAGTTTGCCCTCCTTTCCATCTTTTACTTTGGGTGATGTGGACATTTGTAGCTTAAGGACTACAAGATGTTTTTCACATTGTCGTACCCAGTATGTAGCACTTCATGATTTACTTTCCAGATAAATGACAGAAGTGAAGTGAATCATACACCCGCACAGAAACACTTTGAAGGATCTGCTTCAGCCCACAGTACTGCTAATGTCTTCTGTGTTTTGTCTTCTTCCTTTGTCTGTACTCAAATATTTCTCTACTACAAGTTCCTTTGTATGTTCCCCATGTCTTCATTCAGATCCATCAAAAGTGACGTTCATTTAAGGCTACCAGTTAACATTGTTAAAGTAATGTGGTTCTCTTGAAGTATTTGCTCAGGCCTGTCCAAATTGTACCTCATATTTTAATTCTTGTTTGAAATCAGAGCTGATATGAGAGGGAATGTAGCCTCCTTTATTTTGTGCCTTGCTGGCATTAGGCTTGATTCTGAATGAACGGTTCAAGATAATGAATGAGCATTCAAATAATTAAGGCTGGGAGTCCCTTGTTTACCACTTCTGTTCCAGAAACCTTGCCTGTTTTCAAATCTTACTTAGCTTCACTTCCAGTCCCGGTATGATAACACCCTCTTACCTTTACCTACAGAGGCAGTAATTTATGGGTTCTCTTGGATGGAAATATTGCCTTGTTGCTTGTTATGCTGTTTGTGGTGAAAGAGAGCTGTGATGGAAAATGGGTAGAACTTGAAAGTAATCGACCTGTTATGTAGGCAGGATGTTTCCCTAGTGTAAAATACTGTGTTAGACTTTTTTTTCCTCCCTCCTTGTTCTGAAAATAAATTTATTGTTCAATGTACTGACTCTCTGAGATGAGAGCTGGTAGAATTGATGCAAATTGCTGAGCTTATTTGTTTCCCTTAAAAGGAACTAACGCTAAGAACTAAATTTAAACTAATCCATTCCATGTCTTTTATTTGTAGGTTCCATCAGTGATGAACAGTTTAAACCATGGATTCCTTCAATAGCTGATATATCAGCTGTTTTTGTCAATATGGGTGTTGGGTTCAGATCTCTCTTTCCATTGCAACATCTTCAACCCACCTTCACCGAGCATGATATTTTGTAAGTGTTTTCCTTTTGATATTTATTGCCTAGATCCTGTGAAAGCAAGTCTTGTGCTTAGAATGTAGAATCAGAAAGTTCTTCTTTATTTCCCTTCCCATACTCTTTTAAGTTCTTGGCTCAGGTCTTAGTAAGAATAAATAACCCTGGAATTCAAACAATGCCTTCTAGGTAAGGATTTAGCAAAACAGAGCATTGTGCTTTGTCCTGCATCTTCCTAATGAAGGTTTGCAGGAATATTGGCTAAATAGCTGGGCAGAATAATTGGCTACAAGTTGAATTAGATGTGAGTGTTAGATGCTGTGTAACTGAGGATTATTTTGATTTGAAGGCATTTTGAAACATGCAGGGTTTTTTTCGGTTTTTTTCTTCCGTTTGATGTCAATAAACCTTTGTGGGCTTTTAAATCGTTCATTTTTTGCTCAGATTGTGTTTCTTCTAATAGAAGTCAGGTGCAAGAAACAGTGAGTCAGCAAGAGCCAAGAGAAGACGTAGCCTTTGCCAGTCCAGCTTTGCCCAGTCTACTTGAAAACAATTTAGTTAACATGATTAAGGTGAGAAAACTCCAAGGTTTTTGTGGGTTGGATTTCTTTTTTTGTGTGTGTGTTTTCTTTTGAGAGGGAGGATTGGCTTTGCAGTCTTGTCCTGAGCATGTGTTTGAGTAGATGCTATCCTGAGGCTTCAGTTTCACACTCAGCAGAGTTTATTGCAGCCATTTTGCAAACTTCAGTTTCTCGACTTCCATTGGCTTCACTCACAACTGCAGAGTTTTGCTGCCTCCCTTTTCCAGCTGTGGCACTTTATAGAACATCTTGGCTCCCTCACATAGAAGAAACTATCCACTGATTTAAGTTTTCAGTATTACTGGAGTATTTAGAAAATCTTTTGGCCTTTCCTTCAATTAAAGGAGGATTATCTGTGTAGTAGAAAGATTTTTCCTGCTCCTGTAGTGTCTGGGGAATATTGCTATTGCTGAAAAAAAAAGAGTCTCCAGCAGGTATTACAAAAAAAGGGTGCTGTTACTGGGAGATGGGGACATGTTCGTACACAAGTGCTGCCAAAACAGTGTGTCATTTGAGGTACATTTTAATGTGAGTGTGGAAAGCTTAAGTTCTCATCACGCTTCAAAATAAGCTAAAACAATTCCAGATTTTAATGCTTTGTATTTCTTTTAAAGTTTCTAGGTTTCTGTACATCAGTAATTCAAGATGGATATACTGATCGAGAAATATGGCTGCTGCTTATATTGCTATTTAAAATAAGCTTGGAGAAACAGTTAAAACAAATTCCTCTGATAGATTTTCAGTGCCTTTTTGTGAAGCTTCTAATGAATATAAAAGACTGGGATGCAAAGGTAATTTCATAAATTTATTGTACTAGATTTGTGAAACTGCAACTTTTGTTTTGAAGTTTTTTTTTCTTTTTTGACATATCAGAAAAGTACTGGCTGAAAGTGTAATACAGAATTTTCAGTAATATATATATATAATAATATGAGAAATTCAAAGCTTTGTATTTGTGTGAGATTTAGGAACTGGGTGGGTATACTGAGAGAGTTTTTGTGGCATAACATTGAGTTGCCTGTCCTCTTCTTCAAGAGTTTGTTTATCTGAAGATTATGTGTGCTAAATAGCTGTATGTTTAAAATGGCAGTCTGAAAGAATGAAGAAATTATTGCACTATGCTGGTATGGTGTCATTAAAAACATTCTGATCTCAGCTACCCTACTCTAAATAGCATTTAGTAGACTCACCTTCAGGGGCAATGCAGAAATCTCTTTATTTACCTCATCTCTTGTTAGATCCTTTTATCACTTAGGTTGCCTGTGTTTCCAGGGAGTAGATGTGTGCTCCTTTGCAAATAAAGCAAACAGCCATTCTCCAGTTTCAGGATGTTTTGTTGTTCTTTTAAAGATGCCTGAGCTGTGCCTGGCAGTGAGTGAACTCTCCAGCAATCACCACAACCTCCTGTGGCTTGTTCAGCTCGTGCCCAGCTGGATCGAGCGTGGACGGTAATGACACTGTAACATCAGAAATATGTAGGATCATTAACAGCTGGTTTATTTGTATAAGCTCAAAGTCTAAAAAATGCAATATTTATTACATGGCACTTAAAAAAAAAAAGCATTTGTGTTTTCTCATATGTTAGAGATGTATATGCAATTGTTGGTGTGCATGTATAGCTTCCTGATCACCTCTGCTGTGAAAAAGGGTTGTTAAAACTTTTATGTAGTTTCTGGATTTTTTATGTAGTTTGTGGATTCTTGGTACCTTGTAGCAAAGAAAGGCTTAGCTTCAGGTTCTAACATCCATTGCTCTAATTCTTGTCTGAATGACCAAAATTTAGATTTTCTTTGGGTGATTCATGTCTGCTTCTAAGCATCATTCTGAGTTCTGTATCTTTGAAATTAAGAAATTATAATGTAACTGAGCAAGGAGAATTAGTTGGGTCATTACCTTCAGGCTTGGAGACAAGTATCTAGCATTGTTTACTTGTGCAGAAGCTGAGCTGCAATGAGATTAAGGCTACTTCTGTTTTACTAGCCTACTTACTGGTTTATATAGCACCTATATTCAGAAAATCCAGTTTAATGGTTGCAAGCAAGTTTATGCCTAGGGAAGCCATGCATAGCCTCACATACTTTGTAGAAACTGTGGATTTGAGAAATTCTATGGGACGTAATTTTTTAAAACTATTTTTCAGGGAAGTAAGAAGACGTCTTAGCCTAGTGATAATTGCAAAACTTCTTCATAAAAAGCGTGTAGAAATACCTGATGACAGTGACGAGCAGGTACTGCTTACATGTGTTGTCTTTGTATAATTTGAAAGTTTAGAAAACATATATATTTTATGTTTGTGTTTTATGTTTTAATACTGTAAGCCTATTTTCAAGAACCTTGCAAAATGACCAATCAATAATTTTCTGTTTAGATTAATATTAAAAGTATATTTGCACTTGTTTGTAATCTGCATGTGCTGCAGCTTGTAAGTGCTTGTTTATGTGCCTAAACATAAATTTTAGACTTTGGGAAAAGGTCTACACTTCTTTGAGTCTTCCTTTTGTATTCATGTGGAGACAATCTTTTCATAGGTTTGATCTTTTATTGAGGCAATGTACAAACATTGAAGTCTGTGAATAGTCAAAGATAACTCAAAGCATGAAAACCTCCTTGTTAATTAAAAATCCCTTTTTTGTTCTTGTCTTAATGGACAACTAATATTGTAGTGGCACTCAGTTTCCAATTTTCTGTTGTCAGTAAATCGATCCAATTTATTAATGCTTGTATCTGTAGATGTTTCTTCTGCATCGCTTTCTGGTGTGTATGAAACCTTCTTATCTACTGAAGAAGATGAGAGAGATGAGAGAAGGACTGAAGGAGGAGAAAGATGATGAAAACCACCTTCATGCAGAGCTAGAACATGAGGTATATAGCCACTAGTGGTTTTTTGCTTTAGTTTTTTTATGCATCGTTTATGTATTTTGTATATTATATATTTATGTATTTTATACAATTTGGGGAATATTTCTTTACTTTTTAACTGTGGACAGTTCTGTATGTGGAACTGTAAATCCACTGTTTTGTTACTGTTCATCTTTAAAATATTATTATTTTTGGTTATAGTCATGGAGGAAGGAAAGGAGTAGCACGTGGTGGAGGAACCTGTATTGGGCTGTTTTACAAACAGGGTAATGATCAGATTTTCTGAGTCACGAGGATGTCTTGAGTCTCTACTTCTGTAATCAGAGGACAGTCTTCCCTCCCTTCTGATGTAAACAGTGAAAACTGGTGCTGAGCCAAACCCTCACCTGCAGGCTTCAGAAAAAGATTTATTGATCTTTTATTAATCTCTTCTCTCAAACAAGTGTTAGAAAGATTTAGTATTTCCAGCCATCCAAAAATTGAATATTGGTTTGGTTATTTGAGTGGTTATCATGGAATCTCCCATCAAGTGTTTTGATCTGGAGGTAGATGATGGGAAAATAAAGCCAACTGCTGAATTTAATTTTCAGTTATTAAAACCACTGAAATTTGTATGGGTTACTTAGGTTATTTAAAACAATGTAATACTGTTTTAAAATGTTTCTAATATGTGACTATACTGTTTCAAATTAGTTATTTAGGCAGATATGTTGATACCCTTGTCCATTGGCCTGGCTGTTGGGGGATTCATTCCAGAAAGCAGAGATGGTGCTGTTTCTAGATGTGAAGAGTTATAATGGTGCTTTGACTGCTAAAGCTCTTTTGATTTCTCTACAGGTTTACTACCTTATCTATGTCCTCCTTCATCTAGTCAGTGAAGCCAGTTTCCTTGATGTTGTAAATTCCAATCAAAGGGTAAGTAACTTTAGTGGCTAGACCTTTAGATTTTAAAATACTGTTTATCATGCACACTCAGGCTGTTTTGGTAAGAGCTATCATGTGATAGAAGATCAGCAGTGCATAGTAGCACTGAGGGAAACTTTTGTTCTGGGGCAAGGTAAATGCAGAAGAGCTTCCCTGTGTTTCCTGCAGAGAAAGGAAACCTCTTCTGTGTTTCTGTAAATGGAGCTACCTTCAAACATTAAGCTGTGGATGAGCTTGCATTTGCTATGTTAATCTTTCTCAGAAAGTATCTGGAGATAAACTCAACACAGAAATTCTTAGTCAAATGATCCTACCAACTTTGGAAGTAGGATTGAAATTTTTCAGTCTAGGAGAAAACCACTCTAAAAATATCCAGTAAAATACTTTCAAGCACATTTCAGTTTCCTGTGCTGGAGTGCAGCAAGTGAAAGCAAGGACTGTAGCTCTTCTCTGTAGTGGTAGTTCCTTTGTGCCAAGTGATGTGAACATCTGCTAAGTAATACCTTCTGCTTAGCCTTGCAGTATTCCTGTTCAGATTTCTGTGATCATTTGCTGGGAGTTGCTTGCTGCAAGGTGTTTGTGTAAACCTTCTGCCCTGTGGAATCACTCTTGGCTTTTAAGAAATTTGTCATATGAACTGTTTGAGAGACATAAAGCAATTGCATTTGGTTACATTTGGAGGTTTAAGTGTCTCAGTTTACAACTTAGATTTCTGCAGAACTTGATATTTTCTTTTGTTTTAATGTCTCAATTTCTTAATGAAGAAAAATTCTATTATTTGCTGACCTGTTAGCCATCAAGTGGCAAGAGGGGTGTGGCATAATATTGTGCAGGTTAGACTTGTGTAAAATCAATCTTAACTATTTCATTTCTGACCCTCTTCCAGTTAGAGGGGGTAAATTGTGGTGGCCTTGAGACACCAGCAAATGTTTATAAATAGAATTTCAGCATGTCTCACCTGTTCTGCAGAGCGGAGCCTCTTGGCAGCTGTTCAGTGAGAGATTGAAAACAGGAATTTTATGAAGAAATTAACAATGTGAAAGACCTTGGGAGTCATTATCGGGAGATTATGAAGTGCAAAACTGCTTTATTAAAGTAATGAGGAATTTAGAGAGAAATAAAAGATCAGCGCATAAACCTTGGATATATTTTACCTGCTCAGCCAATTCCTACAAAAGAAATTACCCGAGTCATCATTACTGAAAAGGTTATTTTTAGTTATTGTAGCTTCAGACCTTTTTTTGCTGCTCAGAGATGTGAATGGCACTGCACTGTGTTTGCTGCTTTGGGGACAGAAAGGATTTGCATATTAGTTAGTAGGAACTTTAGAATTTGTGTTGTATATCTCTGCTATACTTTGAAGCTGCTTTTAAAAACTCTTAGACCTGGTTTACCAGGAGCATGCCAGCAACAGATAGAGGATCTTGTGATGTGATCTTGTTTTCTTTCTTTTCCCTTTCTTTACTGTGTATTTCTGAGAAAAATTCAAACTGAAGCACGTAATTTTTAAATTGATATAACATTTGAATAAAGCCTGTAGTTTTGGCATGGAGGATTTAATAGCTGTACACTTTTGTCTTTATTTAGCAACACTTACTGAAGCTTTGTCGTGCCTTAGATAAGCACGTAAAAGGTGATATTAGGGAAGATGCAAGGCTGTTTTATCGGTCTAAGGTAAGATGCAAAACCTGATTTTTCTGTTTTGTTTTGGTTTTGGGGTGGTTTTTAGTGTTTGTGATGCATGTTGTTCCCTCATCCCAGCCCTGGAAATTCTAGGAGTTCCTTATGGGCTTGGGGGTTTTTTCCTGTTTTTTCTGTCTGCATCATGTCTTTGCATGGGGATAAATACATGCATTTTAATTCACTGAAAATACTCCTTTTGCTAACAACAGGACTCTTTAACAGCTGTAAAATGTGACTGGTCTCCCTTTTAGCCAGGCATCTCCACTTTTAGGCCCACAGAGTTGCTGTTTCTCTTTGTGGCAGTCACTGATAGCTGACTCCAATTGTAAGAGCAGGGCCTGCATGCAGGGCAGGATACAGAGGACTGAAAAAGTTGCCTGTCTTGTACGAGTCTCCATTTTATTTTCCAAATGAACGAGTTAATTAAAAATGCTTTGGATTTAAGCCAACATGTATGTGACGTAGCATCAAGCTTGGACAATTGCCTTTTGTATGCTTTGTGATGTGGGCCTTACTACTGGTAGTCCTAATTCTGTGACCTTCATGTTTTGCATGCTGTTGTAACAAGCCAAGTCAGTTGAGTGACAAAGTGACCAGCCCCAACTTTGAATGCCTTGGCTTCTTCAGCTTTAAATCAGACATTTGCAGCGGTGTGCTTCCTTACCTCTCAAAAACATTCTTCTTTTCTTAGTCAGCCAGATTAGTGGAGCATGGATGCTTTTAATAAGTTAATTACTCTTGCCTTGGACTTTGTTGTATCTCTGGTCACTTTCACTTCTGTTTCTGTTTGCCTTTGCACTGCGAGGAGAAAAATCTTACTGTGGTTTTCTCCATTGCTTCATTTGTGTAATATAGCAGTAACTTCTAGAGGATGCCACTGTGATAGGTTTTAACACAGTATATGGAGCAAATCTCCATGTGAATGGCTTGGATGAAACACCTACTTGTGATTGCTTATGAAAAAGCACAGTTTTATGTACAAGGTTTCAGAAGCAGCCAGTGCTGCGTTGTTGGCTTTTGTGGTTGCGGTTGCACCTGCTCTAGGTACAATCAGACTTGTGTGACAAACCTCATTACCCAGGGATGAGGTGGTGTTTGGAGGCTAGAGGTTTACGTGGTGATCCAAACATTTAACCGAGGGAGTCATGTGCCTCTAATGTGTTTGTGGAGTGCATGACTTTAAATTCAGAGTCACGAGTTAGAAGGATCTGAAGTTGAGGTGGTGATACTTAGTGACAATGGAATTGTTCCTTTCCAGTAAACCTTGTGTGTTGGGTTATCTGGGGTTTTATGAGTTTAAAGCTGTGAGGGGGAACACAGGGTATGATTTTGTCTTTTTTAACATAAATGGCTAAAGTAATCAGTGTGAATTTGCAGGTAAAAGGCTTGGCTGCTAGGATATATGGCAAATGGCAGGACGTGATACAAACCACTCGGCTTACTCAGGTACTGTAATGAAACCATTGTCTCTCTTCCCACATTGTGGGGTGCATTTAACTCATTTTTTAGCACTTGAAGATAGCATATTCTTTTCAAGAGATTTTCTTTTTCTTCATAAATGGCGTGGCTGTGGAATACACTTGGATGTATTAGAATGGATTTTAATTAAAATTTTTACTTTGCTGGCTTCAAAAAAACCAAGATCTCTGCTCCATCATTAAAAGCACTGTTTTTGTAAAGGTGTGTGTAATACACTGAAATCCCAGTTCTGAGTCGAGTCGCAGGGCCTGTCTCTGATTACAGCTATTAGCAGATGCTTCCAAAAGGACATTGGGGCAGGAATGCAGTGAGGCACTTCCTGCTGTGGTCTGGCAATGTGTGGCTTTGAGACTTCTTGAGTCCAGGGCTTTATTCACATATGTTTAAGGGCTCTCGACACCTCCACCCCCTTTGAATGTGTCAAATTTCATGCTATGATTAGGCAAAGCCTCTCATGTTTGTAGAAGTACACAGCAGTAAATAATGCCATGATAAGTCTCAGAAATATTTGCCTTTGTGACAGCTAGCTGGCCTTGGTGGAATAGGTGGATAATTTCTATTGATACCCAAAGTTCTGAGCTGTTTCTTCGAGCCTTGGCTTGTAAGGCTTCTGTTGTAATGTGATCAGACCAACTGTTTGAGTCCTGTCTTGGAACATAAAGCTATCTCTCTTGGAAAAGCTTAGCTTCCCAGTAATGCAGAGTATCATTTACATAAAATTTAAATTATACATATATGCCTAGTATTGATTGCAGTTAAAAACTGTGTAATTAACCATTTGGAAAGACTATTAATCACTCCCAATAATGTGCAAAGAAAACGTTGTGTGTAGTGTGTGTGATATTTCATGTTCTAGAGCGGGGAGCGACACATGTAACACATGGCTGCAGAATCTGCTTAGCAATTAATGGAAGTTGATAATGAGGTAGCTCTTTCAGAGCTGTTTTTTCAGGGATGTTTGGGGTTGATTCACGTGTGGGAAACTGGCAAGTGTTTCAGAATAAACTTCCAGGGACTTTTTCCAGCACAGTGAGGTGCTCCCAAGCTAAGCACTTGCCTACTGTACTCAGTTCTTCTGACACCGGATTTCTGACTTGTGTACTAATTTGTTTTTACTCTTTAGGGAAAACTGCATGACTTCTGGGAGCCAGATTCATGAAATCTTGCCTAGCTAAGGGAAAATAACAGAGAAACTGAAATCAAGGAAGATGTAGAATGAATGGAGCTTCACCTTGTTTGGAATAGAAGAAATCAGTCACCTGAGTTAGAACTTGAACTTGATTCAGACAAGTACTAGACACATGAGGATCTGATTTGACTAACATTGGTTTCTACTACAAATGCTCTACTTTTGAAAAATTGAAGTGGATAAACTGAAAAAAACCCCAGCCATTCCTATAGCCCTATCAGAACTGGCTAGAAGTATTTTACCATATTGAAAGCTGAGGGAAGTTTTCTGGTTTCCCTTGTTAATCACAAGACATACTTGAAAACAGTATGTATTCATTTTCTTGCCAGCACATACCTGCAAGCATTGTTTTAGGTTGGCTGGGGAAGAACTGCCCTGTGACATGAAATGCGAGTTCAGAAGCAGTGTTAGACCTCCCCTGTTGTGAGCAGGTGAGGAAGTGGTTCAGATCTGGGCTGAATCATGGTAATCTGCAAAGCAGAATTGATATGAACATCCAGTGTTTCTTAAAAATACAAAATATAGCCGTTGCACTCCCTTAAGTGGAGAAAATACTAATCCCAAAATATCATCTCAGTGGAGATTTGAGAAAAGCATTTGGCTCACCTGTGTAAAGACTGTGAAAGCCATATGAAGACTGAATTCCGTGGTGTGAAGTCCTGCTGCACACACAATATGTGCCCAAAGCTCCGGGAGCTGTTTTTGAAATAATCAGAGGAAAGTGTGATCTCCTTTTGTGCTCTCTGTGCAAATGCTGTCACTTAAATCTTACACTGTGTTTTGTCTGTAGGATGGGTGTATATAGGAAGAGAAAGTTAAGGTATTGGGTAGCAGCACCAACGGGGATTCCCATAATAAGTGAGATTTTTTAATAACATCAACGTGTGTGTTTTATAATACCATTTTGTTTTAATTCTTGTAGATTACCCTGTCTTGTGTGATAAGAATGTAAAATAAGGCTCAAAAAACCTGCCAACCACAAAACCTTCAAATTTAATTATGTATATTACATATAAAGGAACTGCTATGGAATGGACACATCTTAGAAGAAATCTATTATATTTGCAAATTCATACTAAATGGTTTTTTCTTTTCAAGTGTTACATCGTTATGTCAATGCCATCTTTTGCTGTCTTTGATAGCTTATCTGCCTTCCCTCTCGTAACAGTTGCTTACTCTGTTGAATATATTGTATGTAATTTTATTAATGTTTTTATTTTTTTTTCACTAATATTGTATAAAGGTAAAAAAATGCAGAATGTTTACTGTATTTAATGTGTATATATTTTCTTACCGTGTAAAGTTGACATTGCTGGCCTGTATATTTTGAGGAAGGGGAGGGGTTTAGATGAACAGCTTTTGTACTGCAGTTCAAAGCATGTTGAAACTGCTGAGATTTTTTTCCACACAAAATAACCACTTTGATATTTACTTTTATTTAACAGAAAAATGAAAAAATAAAACCAGACACGCCTTTCTAGTTAAATGTCCCTGGACAAAATGGGCTCTGTTTCACAAAAAAAAAAAGGCTGCAGGTCCTATTTTATTCTTATGGCACATGCTACAGTTCTTGGGTTCACAGCTGGTTAGCTCATTATAGATGGAGGCAGTCTTGAAATCATTCTCAGCTCAGCCAGTCCTGTGTTTTCATGTGTAATGCCCATGGATACATTCTAGCACTTTCCCTCTCTCCCCCACTCCTGCTTTGTCTGGACTTCTCTTCCATCTGTTGTAGCTGAGGAGTAATTCTCCAGGTGCTGAAGTCTAGATGTGGGTTGAATTGTTGCTCATCAGAATCCTTACAGCGATGATCCCCAAGCATCACTAGGGGGTCTTTCCAAGGGGCTCCTGGCAGTGAAACAGCAACCCTGCTGCCCTTGTGTTTTGCCAGCTCATTTGCTGTCCCTCAGCCAGGACTTAGATGCATTGGAAAAGGTTGTTTGCACACGAAAGGTCTTAACTGCTTTGGATGTCTTCAGAGAAGCATTTTGCACTGAGGTCTAGCTTTTGATACTAGGTTGGCTGTATTAAGAGCCAGATTATCACATTTCATGTGGAAGTAGGTGCACTTTATTGCAGTAATAACAGAAAAAAATTAAAGTCTGATTGTAAAATAAAATACATGTTTGTAGCTCCTTGGTTTTTTTGGGGGTTTTTTTTTGGTTTTTTTTAAATTTACTTACAAGCCTGTCTATGGCTTAAAAATAACCCAAACACTTCTGCTTTTAAAGTTGAAGAAATCTGCCAGCAAAACTATTTGTGCATCTCATATTCTCACTGTTCCTGTTGTGGAACTTGGTAACGGATGGGGATTTCAGAAGTGATTAATTGACTTGCAGGTAGGTCTGGCTGAAGGTCAGGAGGACACTTCATTGATGCAGTGGCTGCAGGAACTCTCTGAAGTCCCCAAAGCTGATGATCGGGTTGAGAATGTCTTTGGAAAAAGCAGGTGACCTGAAGTGTGTGGTTATTATTGGTGGAGCATCTGGTTAGATTGCTGCAAAGGCATTGTAGAGGCACCATTTCAGTGTGGAAAAAGACTTTTAATTCTGAGGGATGGATGCTGCAGTGCTGGTTTCCTGAGCACAGAAAGCCAGGTCTGTCTCTGTTAGAGGTGCCTGTGCTCAGCGCTGTCCAGTACCAGGCCTGGGGGCCAACACGGGCACAGGGGCTGCAACAGAGACTGAGCTGCTGTGGAGATTCAAGCAAGTACTTCCAGCTAGTTGGATCAGTCTGCTGATCACTAGCAGGAATACTAGAGCTACAGTACCAACACTAGTCTTGGATGTTTGTTTTCTTTCCTGGGAGAAATGTATGTATAGCACAGTGTCCCTGGCTTGGGGTTTGTGTTTTGGTTTTTTGTTTGTGGTGGTCGTGTGACTTTTTGTTTTACTGAAAAGGGCAAATCAGAAAGGTTTCTGCTGGAGATGAGCCTCCTAATTTTTCTGGGGCCTTGTTCTTTAGGTTTGTGAGCTTTTAGAAAACTGCTTCTTGCCCAAAGTTCCCCAGTGGGGCAGCTGTTACCACTGGCGTATTAGTGCTTGTTTCTGCATCCAGAAAGAGAGAAAAGGCTCTTGGGACTGGCTGATTTTGAGCAGAGGGGACGTTTGATGAGCTTGTAGGAGCCTAAGCAGCTGCTGAGGAGCTCCAAAGGAGCTGCCCAGAGAGGTCAGACAATCATTAGTGGATTTAGCTTATTCCTTGCGGTTTAACTTATCAGAATTCCTTTAATTGCTGTTTTCCCATATTCCCCCCAGGCTGTGAAATACCTTCATGTTTTGTCTTGTGGATATTTTGCCATCTTTACTGGCAGGGCCCCTTCTTATCACGTGTTGAAAAGGGCTTTCAGTGCTGGGGAAAGGCGTGGGCTGCTGCTGGGGAGGATCCTAGAGAAAGTAGATTCCTCGAAGGGCTTCTCTTTGTGGAGAGGCTTTTAGTTTTGCCTGACTGATGCTTTTTTCAGCCAGCGCTTCCTCGCCTTTGCAGTCAGGAATTTGAAAGGGAGTATTTTATCTGGTATCAAAAGCAAGGCTGGGTGGTGAGAGAAGAAAAACAGTCGCATCTTCCCATCTTGATATTTTGGTCTGGATGGAGAAAGCCAGTCCTATACTTTCAGGCTGCTTTTAAGTGGTGTTCGAATACGTTGTACTTTTTTGAATGCCTCCCCTGTCTCTGCGTGGTGAGCTGCTGCTAATGTTTCACCTCCTTCAGCTTTCCTGCCTCCTCCCAGTTCCCTGTAGGGAGGTCACAGGGGAGGGGATGGAAACTCCACTGGAATTGTTCCCTTCATTGTCATCAAAGCGCCTTTGCCATCAGCCTGGGGGGAAACCTAAAGCTTTTCAAGGCAGGTTTGGCCCGTATGGTGTGTAGGGGTGGATGAAGGGGCCATTTTCACACACCCTTGTCCCAGTGCTTCCCTTTGCGTTTGCATTTGCTGGAGCTGCCTGAAGCCGGGCGAGCGATGCTCCTTCCCTCTCGCGGAGAGAAGCAGAAAGGTTAAATGGGTTTGTGCTGCTTTTGTGCTGCGGGCGAGTCCTTCACCCGAGCGGTGAGCGCTGTGAGCTGGGGCTTGGCACGCAGGCTCCGGGGCTTTGCCTCCGAGTCTCAGGCTCTCTTCTCCCGAGGCTTGATGAAACTCCTGGCTCTTGGAGCAGCTGTAGGAGGAGAGGGTCCCTTTCCTCTCTGGACTGACCCCCAGGCTGCAGCTGTAATAAAAACAATAGCTTCAGGCTGCCAGGGGCAGTGCTGGGGAGAGGGGGGCAAGGCATTCAGTTGCATGCTCTATTCACACTGCAGGCTTTTATGAAGGCAGCGTATCATGCGGGGCAGCCGTGGGCTCCACAGACAGCATCTTTCAGGCTCTCAGACACATTGATCTGCATGCTGGAAACTGAGCATATCCCCTTTGCCCTAACCAGGCTGTGGGGAGAGGCCTGCCAGGTGAGGATGCTGAGATGCTGCACTGCATTTCGGCTCTCCTCCACCTTTGCGGAGCGCTGCCTGCCTCCCCTGTGTGCTAACCCCTTTTTTTCCCCCCAGTATTTTGTGCTCCAGCATTGTTATGGTAAGGTTTGCACAACACAACATGTTTTTCCCTCCAGTTGATTTTCTCTGATTAGCCCATTTTTCCTCTTGCCCTCATTCTGTTTTTTCCCGCAGTATGCGAACGCCGTTTGCTGAGAAACTGTGTCAGCCTTCTTCTAATTAAGAGTCTGGCAGGAGCCAGAGCAACAGTAATTTTGGAGATGACGCTTCCAGTTTGGAGCTGACAGTAAGCTGAGGTGCTGCAGCAGGGGCTCGTGCTGGGGATGCGGGAATGTTCTCCGGCTGAGCAGGACAGGGGGACCCACGAGGAGCCTGCTGCAGGAGCAGTGAGTACCCTGGGTGCATCTCAGCTTGGGTGTTTAAACTGTGTCCTCTCGAAAGGCAGCCGCAGGAATGGTTAAATCCGTGGTTATGTCACAGGTTTAGCCCTTTGTGAGGGAGTCTGTGTGTGTGTGTGAAGGACAGGAATAAATTGCAGTGGCCCTAAGTCGGCTGCATCTCTCTGAAATAGTTGTAATGTTGGAAAGTAAGATGGAGAGCTCAACAATCAAATGGCCTGAAAAAGGGCAAATAAGGAGAAGCCATTCAATGGCGCTCTGTAATATGGCTTCAGACTCCATAGTTCTTTTATTAGCAGGAAAGCTCAAAGCAAACAAAAGGAGACAGGAGCTGGGGATCTGCTTGCCTCAGGATGTTGTGGATTCTAAAAGCTTAGAGGTTCAAAGAGCATTTTGTGGCAGAAAAACGCAGCAGGGGTCTATGAAATGAAAGCAGCTCTCCCTGGCTGAGAAAGCTTCAGGCTGCTGATCCCTGGAGGGTGGAGCATGTGCTGGGGAGATATCCCAGATGTCTGTCCTGTTCCTTCACCCCGTGCAAGGTGCTAGGATTTGGTCCGGTGTGGTGTTAGTGCCTGTATGCTTTATGTGAGCAGCTGAGGGATTTCATGTCATCTCACAGTTTCCAGTCTGTCGTGTCCACCATTGTGTCTCTCCATCCACTCCTGAGACAGAAGTTGCTGTTGAAGGTGGTGCCAGCCCTTGCTCTAAAGGAGCCTAGAGAGGTGTATGGGATCAAATGTTTCATTTGGCTTAAGAAAACTCAGTGTCATTTTTTGATCTTTCTAATGACCCTGTGAGTGAGACTAGGAAAACGAGTTGTGTGGTTCAGGAGCTCCAGCAGAACACAGCCAACCACATGCCAGAGCTGACCTCTTTCCTCTCCCCTCCCACCCCATCCATAAATGTTTGCAGCTAGGGAGAAGTACAAATAAGAGCAGACGAGGAGATTTTTTTTTAAAAAAATCCTTCCTATGTGGTACCTCTAGAGCACAATTCAGCATTTTCCCTCTCCGCTTGCTGTGTCAGATTTGCCTCTTGGGGGCAACCTCACCCCGCTCCGGCTGAGACCAAAGGGAGTTTAAGTGCTCGAGGGGCGATGACTCACTGCGCATCTTTCTTTGCCTTTGCGTTATCTGATCATTTTTAGCAATCGAGGTCATTATTTGCTGAAAGGATTTCAGGATTTAAGCCGTCGAGGCTGACTGTTGGTGGCTTTTCAGAAACGATGCGATTGGCTCTTGAAGGTCCCTTTCCAGGCTTGGAGTCCTTCAAAGTTTCTTCCTGCCTTGGTGTCCTTCAGAGAGAGGAGGGTAGCATGGAAGGACATGTTTTTTGTGGTTCTGGTTTAATGGGCAGAGCATAAATCTCTGCGAGGAAGATTTACAGTGTTCTCCTGGCTCTTTTGCCTGGCTTGGCTTGGGCTGTCACTGAGCCTATCAGATAGTGCTGCGGACACTGACTTGTCATAGGGGAGAGAACAAAATTACTGCTTCAGCTCCATTTCAGCCCCGAGTCCCTAAACAGGCATCTCGAACAAACCTTGTCCGCAAAAACCCATTTGCATTTATTTAAAGGGCGTTGAGGTATATGATGGAATAAAGGAAGTATTATTCGTGCTTCGTGCCGTGGTTCCTAATGGTACTTTACGTGCTGATATGACCTACAAAGCTTGTTGTTTTGTGCCTGCAGTGCTCTGATGTTCTTCCTACCCTGAGGGTCAGAAATGACAAGAATAAATGATCGTGACGAGTGTCTTGCAAATCCCTGCTCTCTCTCCTTGGAAGTGTCCTTGCCAGGGCAGCTCAGTGACCTTGCTGGCACAGGCAGCGGGGGGGCAGCGTCCTTGTCCGGCCCACGGGAGTGAACAGAGAGGCGTTCCTGTGGGACGTGAGGGCAAATCCGTTTATCCATATTCAGGTTTCACCTTCTTCCCAAAGCGCAGGGATGCAGCTTGGGCTGGGCAGGGGGCTTGGCCCAAGCTGAGCACACGCAGGGCCCCTCCTCTGGAAAATATCAGGGAGGAGGCTGGAGCAAGTGAGTTTAACCATGGACCCTAAAGCAGAGGGACTACTCCAAGAGGGGTGCAGGACCCTGCAGCCTGTGTCTGCCCAGTAAAGGACTGAGTCAGCCCTGCTGGGGCAGCAGCTCCTGGCTCCAGCCAGCCTGGGCACTTGGACAGCAGCAACCACGCAGCTCATTAACCCAGCCCTCCGGCACTCGCTCTGCTGGCCTTGACACTGTCCTTCCTAATAGCTCCTCTTCTTCCCTTTTTTTTTTTTTCCCTTTAATAAAGGTAAATTAGCTATATGGATATGCAGGAACATGAATCAAAGGAATTCAGCTGACTCTGGAACGAACCTTTCGTACAGAGATGTGCTAAAAGCACCAGGATGTGATGGATGCAACCCGCTCAGAAAACACCTAAGGACAAAAACTGCTTGTAAGGCATCTCACTGCAGCCTCCAAAAATCTGATTATGTAGGGGGAGGAAAAAAAAAAATCAGGTTTTGGAATACATTAACTCAGTTGAACAGCACAGAGAGAAGGTACCAGTAAGAAGCAAATCAATTCCTGAAGGCTGCTGGGAAATTTCACTGAGTTGGAGCTTCGGAGTAAGGCTGGCTGCACTTAGGAGAGTTATGTTTCACCTGAAATATTTAACACTGGGCATTTGAAATGCTCTGTGTGTCCAAAGAGCCCACCAAAAACATGCTTACAAGGAGATTTTAGAAGAACCCTGGGCTCATGCCATGCTGTTGACAGGTGAACCCAGATATTCAGGTTGTTTGGTTTTGTTGGGTTTTTGTTGGTTTTTTTTTTAAGAAAAGCATGGGAAGGACAAGTCTCTGGCCTCCATCACAGGGAAGCAAAAATTACCATGTAATGAATGCTGGTCTGCTTTTGGGACATGTGCTGACAGATCTGTTGTTAGGAGGGAGATGTTTCCATAGCAAAACCATCATCCTAAATGGCACTGTAATGCAGCAGAGATGCTGTGGTGGCCCCAGGGACCATTTTCCTGGACCATTCTGAGCATTCTTCCAGGGAATATGGGAGACCAGTGGCAGGGGGGATCAGAGCAGCTCATGGTGATGCTCCCCACAGCGCTGCCACAGCACCAGGGCTCTGCTGGCAAGGCTGTCAGCTCAGCGTTTTTCAGTCCTTTCTGACCTTAAAAGAAAACTACAACAAAAGGCAAGCTTGAAATAGCTCATTTTATCTCAGCAGACAAACAACTTGCTTTGAGCATCATTGTCACTCAGGCTAAATTACTTTTAGATGTTTTTAATGACTGGGTAACGTTTTTCAGCTGTTCATTCTGCAGCACCCTGCTGAGGGACAGTCCATCTGTATAGACCAAGGACTCCAATATTGTGGTTGTTCTTTCTGACATTCATTTGGCTTTATTATTTGATACGTGATTCCCTGTGGCAGAGATGTTTTCAGCTAAATTTACAGCTACAAGCTCTTTTCTTTGCATAAAGGGGATCTGTTTCCAAAAGGGCTGGAAGGCTGGCCAAGCATGTTGCAGTGGAAGGTCAGGGATGTAGAGGAGACACTCTGGGAGATTGAAGGTGACAATCCAAATCCCGTCTGCACTGAGGGTGACGTTACCGTTGGTCTGGAGGGATTTTAACCCCTCATTTGTTACCTCTACCTTTCACTTCACTTGTAATGCACGGCACGGAGAGCTGTGACTTGCAAAATGATCCCACCAGGGACGTGGTTTGTGACATCAGCCATGCAGGTCTCTCGAATCCCTCTTCCCAAGGCGGGCGCAGCTTTTGCATTCGTTTCTAAAGGCAACTTCTAAGCCACTCGCCTTCGCCATCTCTGGGTTTTGCAGTGCTTCTGGGAGATTGTATTTTTAAATCCTAGCTCATAAATTTTGGAAGCTACTTTCCTTCCCCACCCCCTCGCCCCTATCAAAGTGTCAGAGCTGAAGAAAAACTGTGAGAGTGATGGATGTGCCCGGCTCTGCTTGCCAGTGCTCTGCTGCGTGTGGGGGGTTATTTACTGCACTGCTGGGATTGTTTCTTCTTTGGTGGCACAGACGGCAGTGTAGGGGTTTGGTGCCTGGGAAGGAGGGGTAGGATGCCCACGGGTGAGCCAAGCATTGGGCTGGAGGAGGCAGGGCTGCGAGAGAGGTCGCTTGGGCACAGGGATACAGAGAGCCAAAAGGTGAAGCTGCGGGGACATGGATCCTGTCTGGTGGCTTGGCCCAAAGGGTGGATGGTGGGGGCCATAACGCCTTCCTGGCTTTAGCTCTGCGAGTTGCAGGCTGGCTCACCCAAAAGGGCAGCTCCCTGGCCAGGCTGGAGCCTGCCTGCTTTTACTAGGAGCAGCTGGGATGATGGGCAGAGGGGTTGTCAATGTCCAGCCCAGCCACTCACTTCTCCTGGAGCTATCCCTCTGCCTCTTCCCTGCCTGCACCCACCTTAGTCCTGCTCCTGCCCCAGAGCAGGGACAAGACCCCACACTGAGCCCCAAAACTCCATTCTCTCACGGAATTCCCATTGGCTGCTGGCGTTCCCCCCCATGCTGCAGGAGCATCCCAAAGCAGCTCCGCCTGGTTGAAAGGCAGGTCAGGACCCTGCCCTCCCGCAGTCTCACCAGCCCTTCCCCGAGGGCACGCTGCCGACAGATCCCGAGCCAGGGAGATGCTTTCCGCTGGCTTAGAGAGGTTTGCAGACAAGCAAACCAAACCCTGGCAGCTCGCTGTGTGAGCGCCTGTCCTCCGTGAACTCCCGTGCGTCTCTTGCAGCCGGGCTTGTGGGAACGGATCGGAGGCTGCTGTGACTCAGCTGCTTCTCCCTTGAGAAAATCTGCCCTGGCACGGTGCTTGGCTCTGCGGCTGGGGCTGCCGGCACCTGGCAGCCTTCATCAACAAATGGCCTTGGGCGAAACATCCCAATTTCCCCTGCCAAACATTTATGGGAGGAGAAATGCAGCATGTGATCTTGCAGGAAGTCGAGGCAGTAACTCTGTGCTATACTGAGCTGGGGGGAAAAGTCCCATCCCTCCCTGAAGCTGAGCCTTGGGCTGGAGGGGCTGCAGCACGGGCCGGCTCTTCTGGTCTGCCCTTGCCTTTTTCCATCTCCTTATAACTTTCTCAGACAAATTCTTCTGCAATTGTAATTTTCCCCGCTGGCTCTCAGCCTGAAGAAACAGTGGTTTGGAAAGTTTGCTCAATGACTTGAAGGGAAGAGGCTCCCAAGCCTTTCATGCTCTGTGCCCACTGGAATATTTTTTTTCCCGGGGCTAGTCTGTGGAGCATCACGCTTGGCTTGACGAGTCCGTGACGCTCTCAAGAAACAAAGCCAAGCCTGGTGAGTGTGTACTCAGCTGCTGGGAAGCCCCAGGTGCTGCTGTCAGAGTCCAGGCAACACCATCGGGTCTTTTCTGTTCCTCTGCTTCACACAGCTCTGCCGGCCTGGAATCTGGGCAGGCTGCTCCTGCGGTGGGCAAAGGAGGCTGATGAGATGGTGGGTGCTGGAGCAGTGAGACTCCCCCGTGGTGTGGGACTGGTGTGCTCCCCACTGGGCTTTTTTTCCATGGAGGCAGGAAAGCAGCTGTGGAGGTCTCACAGCGTAGTTGAGGGATGGAGGGGCCTGGAGAAAGGCTGGTTTGCTTGTGGCTTTCTCACGTCAAAAGGCGAAAGTACCCGTTTTTCCGCTGGTGGTTTTGACTTTATAACACGCCTCTCGCCACGGTGCGGGCTGGCACGGCCTTAGCCTGAGTTTCACAACTCTTTTGTGGGTTTAATAAATCCCCAGCTGCTGGAGCACCGTGATTTTGTAACTCCCAGCTGGCTTTTAAACCAGTCTGGAGAGGAGCTTGAAACGGTTGGATGCCTGCTGCCTCTCGGACCACAGAGGCTGGCAAACCAAATCCCAGATCCAGAGTTTTATCTCACTTTTCTTACTTGGGGCAAGGGAAAGGCAGGCTGTAGATACTGCTGAGCAGAAGCCAGGCCTGCCTTAGGAAGCAGTTTCCTACCAAAGGCTGGGGATCCTGGTCAGCTCCATGGGTTTGATAGGCACTGATGCCCTGTTAGTGCTGCAATCCCAAAACAGAGCCCTTTGTGACAAGCTGCTCCCATGGTGTGCACCCTGCCAGTGTATTTCTAACGTAATCCTGGCTGCTATTTGATCTTGCTAAGTTGTTTGTATTTACACCTCTATGATCCATAATGAAATCCTCTGCCTGACCAAGTCTGGTTTCCAGTGGTGGGAGAGGAGACATACAGCAGTGGGGAGTGTGGGGGTCTCCTACAGTCACCCTGGACACCCCTGTGCGTGGGACATCCACTGAGGTCTTGGCTGTGCAGGATAAACCTGAGAGAGGGCGAGAGGGCTGGACCCTGGGGGCTGGCATGTTTTGGGACTGCAGGCTGGGTGAGGGTCCCTGGGGGCTCAGGGTGACAATTGGTGCCAATCTCCAACCAAACCAGACAATGGTTCATCCCCAGCAGACCTTGAGGCGCTTGAGGCAGAGCAATGTCAGGCATTAAGCACCTTGAATCATGTCTCTGACGGGGTCCCCATGTCCCTCCAGGAAGGCTGCAGGCTGGCAGTGGCTGGGGAAGTGTCTCTGGCAGGGAGCACCCGGCAGCGCTGCCGCCCCGGGCACTGAGCTGCAACCTGAGTGCACGCAGGTCGCTGTCTCCCAGGCTCGGGGCGAGCGCAGCGTGTGCTGGGAGAGCTGATCCGCGCTAATCCCATCAATATTTCACGGTGTCGTGGCCCTGTTATAATTCCTCGCATCATTTGGGATGCTGGCTGGGATGGGGTTGTGGTGCCAAGTGAAATATAAGAGCTGCCATGGCTTCGCCCTGGCTCCCTGGGCATCTAAGGGGTGAAAGGGGCTGTCTGTGAGCTTTTCTGCTCACTGCCATGGGTAGAGTTGTGTGGCAGAGACAGGTGAACCCAAAAATTCCAGCTGAGTGTCGGCATCTGCCTGGTTTTGCCATGTGCCGGAGTGGTGGGGCTGTGCTGTGCTGGGCAGCTGGCCCACGGAGGGACGGGGCTGTGATGTGGCAGAGCCTGCTCTACCCGGTCCTCTCTCTGTGGGACGCAGTATGTAAGTGACAACAAGAAGAAATTAAACAGTAACCAGTCTCTGGGCTGGTGATGAGGGCACAAAAGCATTTCCTTGTCCTAAAGGCTGTTTGGAGTAACAGGGAGAGAGTATTACAGATAAAATCTTGCATGGTTTTGGGAGACAGGTTTCCTGAGACATCATGTCGTGACTCAAAGGGTCCCCTGCTCTGGGCTGGCCCCTGGGCTGGGATAGGGGATTTATTCTCTGTATGTGTGGTTAAGTATTGGAAGGGATTGCCTGGGGAAGTGCTGGGGTCACCATCCCTGAAGATGTTCAAGAAACAACTGGACATGGCACTTAGTGCTGTGGTTTTGTTGACCAGGTGTTGTTTGGTCAAAGGTTGGACTCAATGATCTCGGAGATTGCTTCCNCCTTAGGAAGCAGTTTCCTACCAAAGGCTGGGGATCCTGGTCAGCTCCATGGGTTTGATAGGCACTGATGCCCTGTTAGTGCTGCAATCCCAAAACAGAGCCCTTTGTGACAAGCTGCTCCCATGGTGTGCACCCTGCCAGTGTATTTCTAACGTAATCCTGGCTGCTATTTGATCTTGCTAAGTTGTTTGTATTTACACCTCTATGATCCATAATGAAATCCTCTGCCTGACCAAGTCTGGTTTCCAGTGGTGGGAGAGGAGACATACAGCAGTGGGGAGTGTGGGGGTCTCCTACAGTCACCCTGGACACCCCTGTGCGTGGGACATCCACTGAGGTCTTGGCTGTGCAGGATAAACCTGAGAGAGGGCGAGAGGGCTGGACCCTGGGGGCTGGCATGTTTTGGGACTGCAGGCTGGGTGAGGGTCCCTGGGGGCTCAGGGTGACAATTGGTGCCAATCTCCAACCAAACCAGACAATGGTTCATCCCCAGCAGACCTTGAGGCGCTTGAGGCAGAGCAATGTCAGGCATTAAGCACCTTGAATCATGTCTCTGACGGGGTCCCCATGTCCCTCCAGGAAGGCTGCAGGCTGGCAGTGGCTGGGGAAGTGTCTCTGGCAGGGAGCACCCGGCAGCGCTGCCGCCCCGGGCACTGAGCTGCAACCTGAGTGCACGCAGGTCGCTGTCTCCCAGGCTCGGGGCGAGCGCAGCGTGTGCTGGGAGAGCTGATCCGCGCTAATCCCATCAATATTTCACGGTGTCGTGGCCCTGTTATAATTCCTCGCATCATTTGGGATGCTGGCTGGGATGGGGTTGTGGTGCCAAGTGAAATATAAGAGCTGCCATGGCTTCGCCCTGGCTCCCTGGGCATCTAAGGGGTGAAAGGGGCTGTCTGTGAGCTTTTCTGCTCACTGCCATGGGTAGAGTTGTGTGGCAGAGACAGGTGAACCCAAAAATTCCAGCTGAGTGTCGGCATCTGCCTGGTTTTGCCATGTGCCGGAGTGGTGGGGCTGTGCTGTGCTGGGCAGCTGGCCCACGGAGGGACGGGGCTGTGATGTGGCAGAGCCTGCTCTACCCGGTCCTCTCTCTGTGGGACGCAGTATGTAAGTGACAACAAGAAGAAATTAAACAGTAACCAGTCTCTGGGCTGGTGATGAGGGCACAAAAGCATTTCCTTGTCCTAAAGGCTGTTTGGAGTAACAGGGAGAGAGTATTACAGATAAAATCTTGCATGGTTTTGGGAGACAGGTTTCCTGAGACATCATGTCGTGACTCAAAGGGTCCCCTGCTCTGGGCTGGCCCCTGGGCTGGGATAGGGGATTTATTCTCTGTATGTGTGGTTAAGTATTGGAAGGGATTGCCTGGGGAAGTGCTGGGGGCACCATCCCTGAAGATGTTCAAGAAACAACTGGACATGGCACTTAGTGCTGTGGTTTTGTTGACCAGGTGTTGTTTGGTCAAAGGTTGGACTCAATGATCTCGGAGATTGCTTCCAACCTTAATGATTCTATGATTCTAGATCTTCCCCAGTAGGAAATTCCCCTTCCAGCACCTTCCTGGCTCTGGGCTAGGGTTGAAGCAGGAGCCAGACCTCCCTGTTTGGCAGAACTGATCCACGGATAAAAGGGATGCAAGNGGCACTTAGTGCTGTGGTTTTGTTGACCAGGTGTTGTTTGGTCAAAGGTTGGACTCAATGATCTCGGAGATTGCTTCCAACCTTAATGATTCTATGATTCTAGATCTTCCCCAGTAGGAAATTCCCCTTCCAGCACCTTCCTGGCTCTGGGCTAGGGTTGAAGCAGGAGCCAGACCTCCCTGTTTGGCAGAACTGATCCACGGATAAAAGGGATGCAAGTGCAGGAGAGGGTTGGGTCTGTTTGGGCTCCTGCTGCCTGGAACCTGCTTTGACTCTTGGGAAAGCCATGCAAAGAAGAGGAAGGCCCTGGCCTTCAACCTCGTGGAACCCTAAATTCCTTCAGTTAATCTCATGGGGGCAGCAGAGCAGGCAAAGCTCTGAAAATAGATCTGTTTCCAGCTGCCAATGACTCGTGTTAATTAATTAAAACCTTGCAAGCTCGGGCCTGTTAAAGCGCAGCGCTGGTCGCGCCAGGCTCGGCTTGCTCTGCGCTCACGCACTAATTATCCTACTGCAAGGCCAGCAGCTAACGAAGCTCCAATTTGTGCTGGGTTCGGCTTCCAGCCATGTGGGAGGCAGGGAGTGCTGTTGCAGGACGGGACGGGCACAGTGCCCTGGATAAGGGGGAGCTTTGGGCAGCCCTGTCTCAGCCCTGGCACCCCCTTCCCCCGTGCTCATGGACCAGTTCTCCCCATAACTGGCCCCACAGCCTCCAGCTGTGCCTCTGCTAAGGTAGGGAATGGGGTTTGGAGAGGATGTGGAGGACCAGCTGCCTTTCAGCACCTGAACCCCCCATACCTGGGTAAGACAGGCTGGCTGAGGACATCCCTGCCTCACCATCCCTGCCTGGCTTCCAGTGCGTGGGCATGCCACTTCCGCAGGGTGGGCAGAGGGGCGAGGCATGGAGGAGATGCTGGGGTTTTGCCCAAGGACAGGAGGAAATGGTAATTAGCCTCTGGAGCACACAGGAGGTGAGGGAGGGAAGGCAGGGAGTGCTCGAGGAGGTGGGTAGTGTCTCTGCCAGGAGAGTGGGGACAAGGAACAGGTCTTGGGGTATCATGCTGGGAGAGGGGGTGGTGGCTGCTTGGTGAGTGTGTGCAAGGGTGACAGAGCTGTCATCAAGAGCACTCAGATGGGTCCCTCCTCAGCTGAGACCCATCAGTGGGTGAAGACTGGGGGGATTCAAATCTTTGTTACCCTCCCTCCCACCCACAATATTTGTAGGAGGCAGGATCTTGGCAGTCAGAGGTCTTGAGAATGGCATGTTAGTCAGGCTCCCCGTGGGAACACCGTGGCCCTGCCACCTTTACTGAC
>VWZW01002807.1:6948-25446 GCA_013397115.1 Edolisoma coerulescens | reverse complement strand
TGGGGCTGGGGGACCTGGGTAGGACTGACGGGGGAACATGCTGGGGGTGTGAGGGAACACGATGGTAGGAGCTGCGGACAGACGGGGCACCAGCTCTGGGCAGGGAGGGCTGGATACAGCCCTTTCCTTCCCCAGCAGGCTGGGGGGATCAGGGGTCTGCAGGGGTGAGAACTGCCAGGGGTGTTCGGGAAGGCTCGGCGTTACCTGGGGTCACCTGGTGTTTCAGATGGCTGGGGTGAGGTACTAAACCGATGCAGGTGGTGCAGTGCAATCCCTGCCCCCCTCTCCTTCCCTTTGGAAATCAGGGGGTGGTCATGGAATGTGGCTCGTCTGAGCCTTGACTCGTCGAGAGTCATCTCCTTGGGATGCATTGCTGTGGGGGCTGCAGATGCCCCCCAGGCAAAGCAGACCAGCCTGTGCTGGGGGCTTCTCTGCATCTTCGTGCCGACCAAAGGTAGAAAGTACCTGCAGCACTGGAATTTGGGGCTCTCTTTGCTCTCTCCATTAGTGCCCAGGTGGGCCAGTGACTTCTGCCTGGCCTTTAAAACCAAGAGCGTGAAGTGAGAGGGGGAACCGTGAAAAGGCTCGGCGGGTGCCAAGAAAAACAGTCTCCAAAAACAGAGGCTTCCCAAAATGGATGAGGAGTGCAGTTCTGCTCAGATGCAGGGAAATTATTAATAACAACAGCGGCATTTTTGGTGCTAGTTGGCCTGCCACTGCGGGCTCCGGCTGCTTTGCCTCCCTCTGCGGCAGGCGCAGGTTGGGGCCCCCCCACCTGAACCCCGAACCTGGGCGGGATGACCACGGCAGCCGCAGATGCTGCGTGCGTGCCCTGCAGGACAGGTCTGTGCCTCATCTCGGTTTGGCCAGGCTTGCTCTGCCCAGAGGGATGAGGGGCAGGGAGCTGCCCCCCAGCAGGAGAGATCCCTATCAGGACTTTGTTTTTGTGTTGCAACCTGAGGGGGAAAAAAAAAAAAAGCCCAAATCCCAACCGCCCTTTCAGTTCCTGCAGATGAGGCTTTGTTGTCCCCCGCTGCCTTTTCCAACATCTATTTGAACCTTTCACCACTTTACCCACCAGGAATGCGGCGGGTTTGCTGGAGCTGGGAGGTTTATTCAGCAAATCTGGCAGGTCATGTGCCGGGAAAAAGCATCCAGGTGTGCTTAGCAAGACTGGCGGGGGGCTCTGCCGGCCCCCCGTGCAGGAGGGCAGCGGTGGGTGCAGTGGAGACGGTGCCAGCCTCGCCTGGCCGCGTGTGGGGAATTTCCCTGCACTTGCCCGCCGGCTCTGCTTGGCATCTTGACGAGACTTGTTGGGAAGCAGCTCATGTGATGGGTGGTTTTGTGAGAGGGGGCCTGTCCTGGAGACCTGCTGCCTCTCGGAGGGGAGGGGTGATGCCCCCAGACTTTTCTGTGTACCCCCCCGACAGTGGTGCTGGGTGGGTGCCTGTTCCTGTTCAAAGGTGAGAGCTCCCTACCTGCCTGGTGCTTCAGGAGGAAACGCTGCCATCTCCATCCCTCCTGGCTGGCTGTGCCACCAGCTCCTCGTGATTTACAAGCATTAGGGGTTTGCCATAGCAAGATCCTCACCAAACCCACCCCTTCCTTCCTCCTGGGGCCTGAGCTCTGCTGTTCAGAGACGAAGGAGGCCGATGGTTTCAGGCACCAGGTAACTGTGGGGGCCAGGATGCAGCTTTGTGATTCAGGGTGTGCTCTGGGTTCTGCTTTTCTTGTTGCTTAAGAGCTCCCTCCAGGTACAATCCCACCTCCGTTACCTGATGGAGGGCGACTGTTTGCCTGTTGCAAAGCCCAGCCCATGTAAATAATGCAGGGATCTGATTTTGGGGCAGCAAAGCTGGCGGTATGCAAACAACTGTGGGAAAGGCCAGATGTTACTGCTTTGTGCTGTGCAGTTTTGAATGCAAAGTAGAATATCAAAATTTGGGTTTGACCCCAAATTGAAGCTTTGTTGGAGGGAAAGCAAAGGAAGCAAGAAGATGATGTTGAAACTGGAAGCCCTAAAACTGCTCCCGTCATCTGGTTTTGCTGGACTTTGGAAAAGAAAACAGTTTATCTTTGGAATAAATAAAAGGGAGAGGAACAGGCTTGCAGCAGAAAGCCCCATGTTCACTCCAGACAAGTTGGGTTGTGCTCCACCTCTTGCTCCCGCTTCCAAGGGGACCCCAGGTTGTGTGTGATTTCTGAGCCTCTGTTTCCCCTTGGGAAAGCCCCGCACCGTCCCGACGGCGGGAACCCCAGGCATTGCCAAGAAACATCTTTGAAACTCAAACCTGGCTTTGGAAAAAAACTGGAAGACAAACCGGCTCTAAACAAACACCCGAGTTAATTCCGTGTCTTGCATTGTATGAGCCCAGTGAAATGAAACACAGTGCAGCCACAGGGACGGGCAAATGGATTCAGATACTTTAAAAAGCCCTGAAATCTGCTGGCTTTGAGATGTCCTTTTACATTTAGGGTTGGGATTTTTTTCTCATTTTCTTTCTAATTGTTCCTGGGAATTTAATTCTACAATTATTTTGCTGCTTCTGCCGAGGAGACAATGTGCTTCAGCCACAAAGCCTTTGAAGGCTGAATTGCAGATCACATCCAGTGCTGAGCCACTTGGATGCAGACGCCCCCTTGCTGGGAGAATTTGCTGTGATGTGGAGGCCTGTCTGTCTCTTCGTTTGTCCGGGCTGCCGAGGGGCTGCTGGCCAGCGGTGAAGCTTGTCATGCTGCAAATGAAGAAAGGATGAAACGTGTTGGGGTTTGGAGGTGATGTTGCTAGCACCGAGCCTGCCTCTTCCTCATGATGGAGGAGGTGGGAGCCCCAGCGATCTGCACCCCACATCCCAGGGCTCAGTGGCTGCACTCTGCCTCCCCCGTGTCCTGGATTGGAGGCGTGAGGGTGAAGTCAGAGCGGGGCCACCGAGTCTCGGCACCATCCGGTTTCACTTCCCGGTTGTTGTGCGACTCCCTGCTGTACTCCCAGGTGCTCCCAGGCTGTGGGGTCAACCCAGGGCTGCTGCTGTGGTGTTTCCAAAGGGGAGATATGTGCTGTGTGAGAGGGAAGAGCCATAGGGACTGTGTCCTCACTGCTGTCATGCAAGAGCTAATGGCCTCCAGCACGTGAGGAATTGTTCCTGTGAGGGAGTTTTGCTGCTCTGTCCAGGGGTTCTGGGTCTGGGCTGGCTGTGGCATCCCTTGGTGCTCTTGGTCCAACCACTGAGCTGCAAGGGTTTGCCCTTCAGCCTCCCCTCCTTGCACCCTTCCAGGCCAGCTCTGGGCAAGGCCTATGGATCCAGGCAAGGAACTGTTTCAACTAACAGGCGGTGTTGGTGGGTTTTCCATTAGGGTGGGCAGTGGAGGAGTGATCTGTTCTGCTGTCCTGGGCACTGTGCTCTTGCTGTCTGCTTGTGTCGTGTCAGGAGCAGCTGGAGCAGAGCTGTCCCTGTGGCTGGCAGCCACGGCACAGGGCAGAGCAGCTTTCCTTATTTTCTCAGTCAGACTTCTTTGGGTGGATTTGGATGGGAATGGCTGGAGAGCTCTCATGGGGACTTGGCACTGAGCTCTGTTGCTGCCTGGCAGCCTCTTTGAACCTCCTGCTCCACATCAGACCCGACCTGATGGAGGAGAGGAACGAGTTCTTGTGAGATTAGTGAAAACAGGGAGCTTGGGAGAACCTAACACTCCCTGAGCCCTGCAGCCGTGCAGGGGGGACACCGTGTGTCCCTGCCCCTTGTGGGTGGGCAACATTCCCCAGAGGAATGCAGCAGGGGGATGGCGATCAAGGCGTGGTGCTGGGGGGGCAAATGTGTTGGAAATTGGGCTGTTGTTAGTTTTATTGCTGACTGCTCAGCTTGTCTTTTCAAGGATGTTTGGCTCCCTCCAGCACTGGTGCCCCTTAAACTGGCCCACATCCCTGACTGTGCCCGCTCGCTGTCCCATCCATCACTTTGCTACTTCACGTGTCTCCTCCCCACTGTGATGTTTCTGGGATCAGAGCTGGATGCTCTCCTCTGCTGGATGTGCTGGGCTCTGCTGGTGGCTGGCGGGGACTGAGCTGTGGGAATTCGGAGCCTGTTCCCATGGCCTGCAGGAGCCTGCCACCCGCCTCCCTGGCTCCATGATGGCTGTGCTCTGCGTGGGGGCTTTGCATTGGGAGCAGGGCAGGATACTCTGTGAGAGGAGCTGATGTTGCAGCTCTTCCTCCCCTTCTCTGTGCCCAAATCCCAAATTTGGGTAAAGGAGAAGTACATCTGCTTCCTGAACAGCGGAAGCTCTAGTGTGTGTCTGCTGAAGCACCTCAGGGTCAAGCATGGTTTTGTTTAAAGAAAGCAACTAAAATAAACCCAGGGAGGGGCTCCCAGGAGGTCACTGTGCTCCATCTCTCCCTGACCCAGCACGGGTCCCCTCTTCCCGGAGGGCCTTTGGCAAGTTTGCATTTTTTTTCTTGTGTTGTTGACAAAAGTCCTGTCTGGTTGAGAAATATCTGTGCAGCAGCGCCAGCCCAGTCCCACGGGTCAAATCCTGCCCCTGCAAATCTGTGCCGAGAACAGTGGCTTGTTTTGGGCTGGCCTTTGGGGATGCTGCCACGGGAGACCCATGTCCTTCCAGGGCAACCCAGGCACGAGGCCAGGAGCAAACTCCTCAAACAAATGGATGGACAGATGGACACTCTGGGCTTGGAGTGGATCTGATGTTTTATCATTTGCTGGTTGGGCTCTGCAGCAGAAGCAAAGTGCTGGAAGTTCGTCAAGGGCTGAATTAAAGTTGCCTGGCAACCTCCATCCCGGCTCCTCTTCCCACATCTCGCAGGATTTCCCACCCAAGGTCTGCCGCCTCCAGGGAAGGGGGGCCCAAAATGCATTGCGCTCACATCCAGGCTGGGGCTAGGCTTGTCTCCCGTCCCTGGATGGCTCCTTTCCCATAACTTATTGGTTGTTCCCACGCCTGGGAGCCGGGAGCTCTCCCCACCTCATCCCCTGAGGCAGGTGCCTTTCCCCCCACCCGAGCTGGGAACAGGTCATGCTGTTTCAGCTGAACCTGAGGGCAACTTGAGTGGGTCTCCTGGAGGGTAGAACAGTTCAGTGGCAGTGGGACTGTGAGTGCCTGCAGGGGGATGTGCCAGGCTTGGCCCCAGTGAGTAGAGTGGAATTGGCTGCATGGGGTTTGGAGTGCCTGGGCTGGGCTGCCATGAAAAAGCAAAGTGTCTTCTGGTGCAGTCCCTGATGGGGGTTTTGTTAAGGCTGTTTTGCAACTCCTAACCCAGAGAAGACCCACTGGAAATCCCTGGCCCCCACTGGGAAACCAGCAGTGCTTGCTTCTGGTAGTCTGTGATGCCAAGGGGAGCAGCTCCTGAGAGAGGAGAAATGTCCAGCAGCCCCTCCGGGAGCCTGCTTGGGCTTTGCTAGATCTTGGTGGAACGCACCACAAGCTGTCTAGGGAGGAGTGGGATGGGGAAGTGTCTTATCCCACTCTGCAAATCTGTCCTGCCATCCAGAATGGATGCTGAGGGTAAGCTGGAGAAGTGCTGCTCCCACCCACCACTTCCATTCTTTCTCCTGAGTTCCTCTGAAATTAAAAAGCTGGCATAATTTTTAGCTGTGCAGATGAGGAAGCATCCGTGGGGGGTCCATAAGATCCCATCTGTGGTGTCTCCATGTTTGCCAGCCCCACAGACAGCACAGCTTCCCTGCACTGCAGCTTGCAAATAGCTTGTGCTCCCAGGTTTTGCTGCCTTGTGACTTTGAGGACCATGGGGGCAGTGGGAAGGGGCCCCTATGCCCACAGAACGTCCTGCTGCAGTGGCTGTTGAGGTGTGTGGCAGCTTTGGCTGGTTTCTTTGACCAGTTTCTTTGGCCAGATCCAGGTTGGTGAGACTGTGAAATTCACTCATCAAAAGCTTTTTGCTCCTCCAGAGACGCTGGTCATGGGGATTTTAAGGAGGTGCCGACTGGGCCAGCCCGTTTGGGTGTGCTGTGTGCTGGCTGCCGGTGGGAGGCTGAGGCCGGCACAGTCATGCTCACACAGCTTCCGTCGTGACCCAGTAAACCCAGTCAGACCTGACCGGGGCTCGCTCGCTCCCCTGCGCGCTCACCCACGCCTGCACGCCTCTGCTGCCCCACTGCTTTCCTGCGTTCCCCAGGGACCAGCAAACACATCCCACTGGTGAGAGACGGCACCTGGGTCTGGCTCCGTGCTGGGAGCTGTGGCTGAAGCCCATAGGAGCACTGATAGCCAGTGGTAGGAGGGTGGGCTTTTGCCTCTGTGGATGTTACATGTTGTGAGTAGAGCAGCTGGTTCCTGGCTTGGCCCCTCTCGGGGTGTCCATCAACCCTGCGGCTGCCTCCTGCCTCCACCATCCTGCTTCTTCAGCATCGCCGGCCGGCGTGGGAGCTGAGGCTGGATTACCAGGTCCTATGTTGGCCCCCCCCGTGCTGGGAAGTAGGTGAGGTGCCAAGGGAGTTGGGAGCTCACTCCTGGGGATGGGGTGGGCTTTCTGGGCAGTTTTTCTCTTAAACTTCTAGTTTCATTTGAGCTGCTGTTGCTTTTCAGCTTCTTCCTCTCCCCCTTTTTTTTCCCTGCCCCAGGGAAAACTCTGGCGTTTCCATTCCCAGCTTTTTTCCATTTTTCATTGAAGTGCTGGACTTGTGTAATCTGTCTGCCCCCAGCCCTAATGGTGGGTCCCACAGATCAAGACTTCTTCTGCTTCCTGCCTGAGCCCTCAGCTTCACCCTGAGCTTAGAACTTGCACCCTGACAAGGGGGAAATGATGGGTTTGGGGGTGTTTGCTGTGGCTGCAGACCAGGGTATTGACCTGAGGGGAGCCAAGGATGGTTTCAGTTCCTTCTTGCTTTTTCTTCCCCACCCTAGGTATGAAAAATAAAAGCTAGAAAATAAAAAAAATAGGGAAGCTTGGAACAGGCTTCTCTCTTTGAGTAAAATATTAACTGGCTCTTACAGCGTAACTGATTAAATGTTCTTTAGGACAAAGTTACATCTGATCTTGGGCAAAGGAGCCTTTGGAAATGGGTGTAGCTGCTTCCCTGGAAAAAGCAGAAGAGCCCAACCCTGACAGCATGGGAGGCTGCTCCCCCTGCCTGGCTAGGAAGCCTGCACAAGCCCCCAGCCTAATTTATTATTTTGGTTTTCCCCTCTATGCTTGCTTGGTGCTTATGATGGTTAAATGTTAGCCGGGGCTGGCTTTCAGCGCCACACTGGCCCTGTGATAAACACCATCCCTGCTGCACTCCCAGCTCCAGTCCCTGGCACGTCGGGAGCCAAGCAGCAGGCAAAGTTCAGGGCTTGTTTGTGCAGGGGAGATAAGGCCAGGATGCCCAGCAGCATGCATAGCTGTTACTCATTTATGAGAGATCATTGTTTGCCTTGTCGTAAGGAGGTTTCTCCTCTCCTTTCCCATCCCAGGTAGAGCAGCTCTTGTGGCTTATGCATGATTCCAGACTCATGTCCCCATGTGGAGGCTTGGGGAAAGATCCCTGCAACTTCCAGAGTGGCCCTGCTCCTGCTGGAGGGATGGAGAGTTGTCAGCATAGGGCTGGCCAGGGTGCTTTGGTGCTCCACATGTGACCCCACTGCTTGCTTTGCCCAAAGCTTGGTGGTTTTGGCTCGTGCTAGACATGGTGCCAGCAAAGCAAATTCTTTCTTCTTGACCTCCATCTACACTCACCTGCCTTGCATTGCTGTGCCATCATTCATGGGCAGACCCTTGGTCTGTACAGGGCTTGTCCTGGAAACAGGAGTAACATGGAGGGAGCCTGCTCTGGGATCTGCTCCCCAAGGAGCTCAGCCCTGCAGGCAGCACCCTGCCTGCACCCAGGGCTGGATGCTCCTTGGGTGCTCGGTGCTAGTCTGGAGCCTGGGGGACAGTGAAGCAGAAGGGAGAAACATCTCCTATCTGCCCCATTCCCGGAGTGCTCTGGGGCAGCAGCCAGTGCAGGTGTGAGGTTTGTGTCTGAAACCCCTTGAAGGAAGCAGCACTTTGATGCAAGGTCCAGAACTATGGCTGAATCCACATGCAGCCCCTCACTTCTCCTTTTCAGCCCCAAAGCCCTTTTCACTTTGGTTTTACCTCCCCTCTTCCTGGGACCCAGCAAAGTATTTGCTTCAGGGAAATTGTCTGCAGTGAGCGTGTTTGAGCAGCTTCTCTACAGGGTCAGGTATTTGGTTTATATATATATATATATGTATTTATAAACCTCTAAGCAAATATATAGGTGCTGGTTACTTACAGGGAGCTCTCTGGCTCATAGATACCCAGTCATCTTTTTCCTCCTTAATGCCTACAAGATGAACTAGTGGCTTTGCTCAGTGCAGCTGGGAGAGGCGGGGGGGTTATTTGTGAGGGATCGAATGCATGAAAGTGAGAGCCGAAGTAGATGCAGAGCTTCAAGGCAGCTTGGGATGAAAGAGAAACTGAAATCTCGTGGAAAAACCCTGGGGGGAAAAATTGTTTCTGCTTGAAAAGACTTGATGAAGATGCCAAGCAGTACCTGTATGGATTTTCCTTCACCTTACGTCGCTACATGCCTGGAGCATCCTTCCCAATGCTTTAGTCCTCAGGAGTCTCATCATTTCAGGAGGGGCAAAACTGGGGGCGAGTATCTTGCACAGCAGGACATGATCAGCTGGGCTTTTGGGAAGGAGAGGAGACCTTGGGCTCCCCAGGACTCCACTGCTGCCATTCCTGCTGCAGCTGCTCTGGGGAGTGGGTCTTGGGTACCTCAGTGTAGCCAAGAGACCCACAGAGGGGCTTGGCCCTGAGCCCCTTTCTCTGCTTTTGAGGGACAAATGTCCCTGCTTTTTGGGTGTCAAATGCAGTGGGGGATCAGCTGGCTCTGCTGAGACATATCTTTCAGTCAGGGGGATCTGCAGGAGCAAAAGGCTGGGAGTGAATGAGGGATGAACCCAGAGAAGACTTGGAGGAAAATGTACCTCCAAGCAGCTGAGCCCAGTGCTCAGCAAGCAACTCTCCGCTGGGTCGCTGAGCCAGGGGGATGCTGCAGAAGGTCACTCTGCTCCAACTCCCCTCCATGCTCTGTGATGGCTGCAGGCTCCACGCCTTGTGCCGTGCCTTAGTTTCCCCTTTAGCAAATGAGGGTTTGTTTTTCCCTGAAGCCATCCCTGGTCTGAGGCCAGGCTGGGTCAAGCGTCCATGCGTGTATGGAGCTGGCTCCTTCCCAAGCCTGCTTGCTTGTGAGGTGCTGGGACAGCGGGAGTGTCTGACCCAGTGCTCTGTGTTTCAGGAGGGTTTGGTGGCCAGCCCTGTCCCAGAGAGCTGGAGAGCCCGTGCCGAGGATTGGCTGTGCCGGCCCGGCGGCAGCGGCTGAGGCGGCTGCCCTTGCCGAGAGCGCAGGAAGATGAGCGGAGGCCCGGCACATCTCCTGACGACTCTCTTCATGGCGGCGGCAGCCATGGGCTACCCGTCACGGCGCTCTGCCACCGACCTGGATGCCACCCCCAGGACAACAGTCACCTTTGATGGTAAGGGGGTGTGGGTCCTGCTGGCGGCAGTGAGGTTTAGGATTTTGCTGGCACTGGCCTCGGTGCATTGTGACTGCAATGATGCAACCCCCTTGCCACCCCCCTGGAGCAGGGGGCTCAGCATGGGAGGGTGGCTACACGGGGGCTTCTGATCCCCTGGGCTCCAGAAATCAAAGCCCACATGCCTGTCTGGTAGTGGGTGCCCCAAAGAAGGGAGCATGGCGAAGTCATCTCCCCAAAAGCCAGAGGGGAACAAGGATGTGCAGGGAGACAGCCCTGCCCAACCCCTGGCCCTGCCCAGCAGCCCTTGGAGGGTGTCCTGAGGTGGGCATCACACCTAGGCTGAGATCTCGTGGCCCAAATAGTCAGCAGGAAGCTTTCTTCCGTGATTTTCTCTAATTGCCACTGGGCTCTTGGCCTCCAGCCTCTGTGGTGTCAGTGAGCCCAGCAGTGTCATCGTCCCTTGGGCATCCACATGGCTTTGTTGACCTCATTAGTGAGGCTCAACTCAGCAATTGATGGTGGGAGAGTTTCATTAGCAGCTGGGGTGCCCTTTTCTCTCCAGGTGATGCCTCTTTTCTGGGAAAGGGGGGGAATCATTCCTTTTCCAGCTCCCTCCGGGGTCCCAAGCCTCATAGAATTTTCACTTCCTGCTGGTCCCTCTGGCCAGGGCTGAGTCCTACCTCACACTTCTCAGCACCCCATATTGGATGGTTTCATTGGCTTCGTGCGCAGGAGCCCTCAGCCCCACTGCAGAATTGCTCCCCTTGCATGGCAGTTTTGGTTCAGATTTTTTTATCCTTCCCTTTGGGCTGGCTGGCCTCAGTTCAGAGCCAGGGTCACTGCCAGCATGTTTCTGCTTTCTTCAGCAGTTCCCCAAACACCGTAGCAGGTCTGTGTCAAGCATGGACGTTGCAGCTCCCATCCCTGAGCTGTGCTTTAGTTAGCAGAGAGAAATTTCCTCTGTGAGCCTGAGCCCAATTCATGCCTTTTGCCTTCTACCAAACCTCCTCCCTGCCTTTCCTCCTGCTGTAACTGCTGTCACCCAGCACTGTCTGCCTGATAACCTCAGTGAGTGCCATCCCACCCACTTCCAGCTCCATTCTCTTGTCTTTTCCCAGTGGCTCGCGCTGTGCCTGCCCCAGGGTCCCCCTCAGCCCCCTGTTCCCTTTGCAGAGCTGTCAGAAGTCCGGCGCTTCAAGGCGCACACCCTCAACTACAGCACCCTGCTGCTGGAGGACGACCGGGGCATCCTCTACGTGGGCGCCAGGGGAGCCATCTTCGCCCTCAACTCCAGCGACGTGGCTGACGGCTCCCACCGCACGGTGAGCCCGGCCTCTGCCCGCCGCCGGCTGGTTGTCCTCTCCCGTCCCACGCTGCCCAATCCCCATCCTAATCGTGGCCACTCTATCCCTGCTCAACCTCCCCCTCACCGTCTCAGGTCTTGCCTGGAGGTGACATCTCCAGGTCTGTCCCCAGGTCCCCTATGGAACATCTGGTCCTTCCCCCAGCCAGGCAGCATGGGGACAGCGGCGGGAGACATCCCCAAGCTCAGCACTGCCTGCTTCAGGGGCACCCCAGCAGAATGAAGGGCTGGGGGGGAATCACACTCTTGCTCCCCCAGAAAAGGATACCCCAAGCTCCTGCAGTGCCCTGCACTGCCCACAGGTGGGAGTGTGGGACCACTCTCGTCCCAGGCTGGTGGGATGTGTGCAGGGTGCCATCTTGTGCTCTGAGCAATCGTCCCTCCTTAAATAAATAAGGATTTTATCATCTCTGATGGCTCTGATGAAAGCTGGAGCTCGCAGTGACAGGGGGACCGTGCAGCGATGGGGGTCATGCAGTAACAGTCTCTCTTCCCTTTGCAGATCCACTGGGAAGCCTCCCCGGAGAAGCAGATGGACTGCCTGCAGAAGGGCAAAAACAACAAGGTAGAGCTGCTGGGTGGGTGCCGGGGAGGGGCTGCCCCCACTTTTCCTGGCTTGTAACGCCTGCGCTCCCCCTCCGCAGACCGAGTGCTTCAACCACGTGCGGTTCCTGCAGCGGCTGAACAGCACCCACCTCTACGCCTGCGGGACCTACGCCTTCCACCCGCTCTGCGCCGCCATCGTGAGTACGGCTCACCCACAGCTGCCACCTGTCCCCTGCCACCATGGCACCCCGGTGAGGTGCAGCCCCTGTCCTCTCCCACGTCAACCCACAGCCCCACTCCCTTCCTGCCCCTGTCCCTGCCCCTCCCTGGCTTGCAGTGGGGGTCAGTGACCCCCAGGCTGGGGTTAGGGGTGGGTAGGTTTGAGGACATGGCCACCATGATGCAGATGCCATAAGTCCCCACCCCAGCGCTGGGATTGGACTCTGACCCCAAAGCGAGAGGACTGGGAGTAGATCAGTGCCATGGGGGACACACGTGGGCTCAGCAGGATGGCATGTGCCAGCCCTGGAGCTGGTCTCCAGTGCCTGCTGTTGCAGTCCCCTCCCAGAGCAGGGGCTGCAGAATGGCTGATGGCAGGTGGTATGCATGCCCAAGGAAGGGTGACAGGGCCAGGACTGACTCAGCAGCCCCTCCCCAGGGATTTCCTGTGCCAGTCTGGGAGTCCCCACATGGCTGTGACTCATGGCAGAGTGTCCAAGAGCAGCCTTGTTTTACTGGCAGTGGGACTTTGACCCCCTTTCAGTAGCTCCTTGCGTCAATGGAGACTCAATTGCCCTTCGTCCACCTCCCTCCCTGAGCTGGGGGGCAAGGGGGACCTGGGACCATGTCTGCAGTGTGGCCAGGGAGCCCTGGAGAGGCTGTGCCTGTTCCCATGGCTGTGCTGCTGGTCCGGTTTGGCCATCGCACACACTGGAAATTGGGCGGAGGAGCTGCCAAGCTGGAAGGGCCCCGTCATTATTTGACATGCTTTGAACTGCAAACCCCAAAGAAAGTAACTCCTGCCGTGACATGGACAGCACCTGGGGGGGGACCCAGGCTGGCTGAGTAGCATCTACCAGCCAGGCACCGTCTGGGAATATTGGCTGCACTGGCTGACTGCTGCCCAGTGCCCATGCAATGCCAAACTGGGGCTTCCCTTCCTCCCGGAGCCCTCTACCTGCTCTTGGCTGGGGGCTGTGGCTGGCTGTGTGGTTTCTGACCAGCTGGAGGGTGCTGGAGGGGTTTGTCTTACCTGGACAAGGGCATAACTGTGGGCATCACTTTGTCCCTGCTAGCAGCCTCTGCAGAGAGCCTGAGGCTGGCAGGCGAGGTGGGTCTGTCCCCTCCTGTCTAACCCGATTCCCTGTCCCCCTCAAGGATGCCAACAGGTTCATCTTGCCGTCCCACTTTGAGGAAGGCAAGGAGAAGTGCCCATATGACCCTGCCCGTGGCTACACCGGCCTCATTGTGGGTAAGCAGCACCTTTCCAGGGCTGGTGGGTACATGCGGGATGCCACTGACCATGGCCCCATCCCCAGCATGCCTCTGGGGCGTGCCAGCTGGGTGGGTTCCACGTGCAGAGGCCTTAGGAAATCAGGACTTGGTCCTGCCCCCACTCGTCTGCCTGGGGCATGGGGATGCTGGTGGCCTGTGGGGCTGTCCCCAGGCTGCAGGGCCGTGCTGATGGGCACCTGCCCTGCACAGACGGAGGCTTGTACACGGCAACACGCTATGAGTTTCGGAGCCTCCCGGACATTCGGAGGAACCTGCACCAGCGGCCACTGAAGACGGAAGAGTCCCCACTGCACTGGCTGAATGGTGAGATGTCCCCATCCCCCCCGTCCTGTGGCTGGCATCACGGACTGTGTGTGGGACACTGTGCATTGCCTTGGAGAGTGTGGAGCGGGTGTGGGGGGTGGCTCTGGAGTCCTGTGTGGTTTGCTATGAGAAGGAACTGAGGCAGGGAAGGATTCCTCCTTCTGTGTTGGTCTCCAATCACCACCTCTTGTGCCGTGTCCCCAGATGCCGAGTTTGTGGCCTCTGTGCTGGTCCGGGAGAGCAAGGACAGCCCAGTGGGTGACGATGACAAAATCTACTACTTCTTCACGGAGCGGGCAGGAGAGGAGACCACATCCTTCTTTGACAAGAGTCAGGCAGCCCGAGTGGCCCGGGTGGCCCGTGTCTGCAAGGTAGGCATGTTCCCAGCCACAGGGAGTCAAGCACTGCTCCTCTTGGTGCCGGGGCAGCAGGCCTCCACCTGTGGGAAAACTGAGGCACAGGCAGAGGGGAATGAACACCCGTCCAGCCTGTGCAGAAATGCTCCCTGCACCCTCCCAGAGCGACGTGGGGGGGAAGAAGATTCTGCAGCGCAAGTGGACATCCTTCGTGAAGGCGCGCCTGGTCTGCTACATCCCCTACTATGAGGTGCTGCGCAGTGTCTGCAGCCTGGACGGGGGCGGCTGGGCCAGCACTGTCTTCTATGCTGCCTTCACACTCTCAGCACAGTGGTGAGTGGAGCAGCGGCCAAAATGATTGAGGCTAAAAGTCCCAGCAGCGGGGCAGTCAGAGATGTTCGAGGGGATGCACAAGCAGGTGCTGAGCACCTGGGGGTGCGTTGGTTGGGAGCACATGGACCTGCCCAGGCTTAGGTGAGGTTCTGCCCCTCAGGAGGACCATGGAGGCCTCGGCTGTGTGCCGCTACAACATCTCGGCAGTGCAGCGTGCCTTCGAGGGCCCCTACATGGAGTACCAGGACTGGGCTCGCAAGTGGTCCCGCTACGACGGTGCAGTGCCCGAGCCCCGGCCCGGCTCCGTGAGTGCCTAGGAGTGCAGAGCAGGGGGGCACGGGGCAGCTGCCTTCCTCTCTAACCCCCATTTCCCCTGGGCAGTGCATCACGGACCACTCGCGCAGGAAGGGCTACAACTCCTCGCAGGACCTGCCCAACAGTGTCCTGGACTTTGTCAAGCTGCACCCACTCATGTTTGAGGAGGTGAAGCCAGCTGATGGGGAGCCGCTCCTGGTGAAGAAGAATGTGGCGTACAGCCAGCTGGCTGTAGACAGGGTGCAGGCCCTGGATGGCCGCTCCTACGATGTGCTCTTCATGGGGACGGGTGAGTGTGGGATGAGTTTGATAGGCTTCTGCTGGGCAAAGGGAAAACCTCACACTCCCTCCTGAATCCTCTGCTCTGTTCTCCAGGGGATGGCTGGATCCACAAGGCCGTGGTGGTGAACTCTGGCATCCACATTGTGGAGGAGATGCAGGTGTTCAGGGATGTGCAGCCTGTGGAGAGCCTGGTGATCTCCCACAACCAGGTGAGGGGTGGAACAAGTAGGGGGGACACCATACACGGTGCTGTGAGCTGCCATTGCGCTGTTTGGGGGACTGGGGGGACGTGACTCCTGGGTCACCCCAGCTCAGGATATGTGCTGGAGCCCAGCAGGGTAGCCTGGGGAAACAGACCAGCCTGGCCCCCCACCTCCTTGCCAGCTGCACCCATCAGCACTGACTGAGAGCTGGGGGCCCTTCTCGTGCACACCCATGAAGGGAGAGCTGTGCTGTGGGGCTAGGGGGGATCTCTGGGCACCATGGGGCACTCCCCAGCCCAGCAGCACCATGCCAGATCCATACTGAGCCAGCCCTTTCCCCCTCAGAGGAGCCTGTATGTGGGTGCAGCCAGCGGGATCGTGCAGGTGCCCCTGGCCTCCTGCGCCAGGTACGCCTCCTGCTACGACTGCATCCTCGCCCGGGATCCCTACTGTGCCTGGGATGGCAGGGCCTGCTGCGCCATCACGGACAGGTAGGGATGGGTTGCCCGTCCCCAGCCGGGTCCCCATGAACCTTCCCTTGCCCCATCCCATGCCGTTTCACATCACCCCGTG
Organism: Edolisoma coerulescens; assembly: GCA_013397115.1. NCBI lineage: Eukaryota > Metazoa > Chordata > Aves > Passeriformes > Campephagidae > Edolisoma > Edolisoma coerulescens. The sequence goes on along the minus strand of VWZW01002807.1, from coordinate 10,150 downwards.
GCACGGTCACCCCAGAGCCAACCCCAAAGGTCTGGCATCTGACAGTGGGTCTCCGGGTGGCCGTGACCCCTGTAAGGGTGGGCTCAGCCAAGGCTGTATGGCTGAGCCCCCCATGCCTTGCAGAACAGGGCTGGTGCAGGACATTCAAAGTGGCAACAAGGGATGCCGGAGCAGCTCTGGACGGGGTGAGTCTCTGCTGCCCCTCGGGAACATGGGGATGCTGGTGTTCAGCGTCCCTTAGAGTGGCTGGGAGAGGTGTAAGGCAGTGCGTGTCCCCACAGGCTCCCTGCTGTGGAAGAACCGGACGGTGCTGCAGGGGGACGACGTGCTGCTGCCCTGCGACCAGCGCTCCAACCTGGCCCGAGCCGTGTGGCTGCTGAACGGCAGCGAAGTGCTGGGCACGGGGCAGGACCGGCTGCGTGTGGGGGTGGATGGGCTGCTGGTGACGGATACGCTGCCCCAGCACAGCGGCGAGTACCGCTGCTACGGGGAGGAGCAGGGTCTCCGGACACTGCTGGCTGCCTACAGCCTCACTGTGCTGCCCGAGCTGCCCCGCAACCCTACAGCTGCCCCGTCGCCCCATGCTGCCAGCCAGGCGACCAACGACATGAAGGTGGCTTACATCTCTGCCATCGTCACCTTGGTGGTGCTCTGCACCGTGCTCAGCACCATCCTCCTGTACATGTCCTGCCTGGAGAAGCGCAAGGGCAAGTACGTGCTAGGAGAGCCACGGCCGGCCAGCGTGGAGCTGCAGACCGTCTCGGCCAACTGCCTGCGCAAGGGCCACCGGGAGGAGGAGGAGGAGGAGGAAGAGCTCACCTACCCCGATGGCTGCCTGCGGATCATCCCTGGCGAGGCGCCCACGGCTGCCACCTCCCCAGTCAAGGAGCTGCCGGTTGCCGTGCCCCCACTGCCGCCCCCGCTGCCAGCCGAGCTCACCAACGGTGTGGGGGCTCTGCCCAATGTCCTCCGCAAGATGAATGGCAACAGCTACATGTTGCTGCAGCAGCAGGAGGAGCCGCTGGCCTCCCCGCTCTACAGCGCATCCTTCACCGAGGAGCTCAGCAAAATTCTGGAGAAACGAAAACACACACAACTGGTGGAAAAGCTGGACGAGAGCTCCGTGTAGGGGCTGGGGAGGAGGGTCCTGCCAGTGGGACCCTCCTCCCCTCCAGCCCCTTCTCCCACCCTTTGCCAGCAGTGTTACAAGACTCAGGCAAAACTACCTCCTGGATGGCAGAGCTGGGCCGGGCCCGGGCTCGGCCATTCCTTTGGCTTTTCACTCACTTTTGAGACTTGCTGTACAGAAAAAAAGTATCTATTTAAATTTGGAGCTCTATTTATGTATAAAAACTCACTGACGGTGGCCACGAGCTGGAGACAGGAGCTGGCACCTGGCTGAAGGTGGACATCATGGGGCGGGAGAGTTTCTGTCTGTTCATCCAGGTGTGAGAGGATGCTGTTGTGGACGTGTGGACTTGGCCAGCCCTGCTGGGCGTCCCTTGGCACACAGGAGCTGGATAGCTGCTGAGAGGTGGGTGAAGAGCAGGGAGGGGGGCTGAGGGCTGACACACTGTGCCTGTGCCTCTCACAGGGCCTGGGATCCCTTCCCAATGCAGGGCTGGCGGGGTTTCCCCAGCTGCCAGCTCTCAGGCAGGAGAGGGGCCCTGGACACATCTCACATTGTGAGGGCTGGTCTCGGTGGCTTCCAGCCCCTGCCCGCTCTCCCACATCTGCCCCCTCAGGGTTTCCTCTCTGGGAGAGGATGGTTTGGCGAGGGACAAGAGACAGGGCAAGGAGCTGATGTCCTGAATACCCTGGAGCAGCTGGTGAAGGGGCATGTGCCCACTGCAAAGAGGCCACAGGTGAAATATAGAGCTGGGTGCCTTGGGGAGGTGGCATCCCCAGGGCCTCCAACCCTGACAGGGCTCTGCTCCCTTTCCCCAGGGCACTGGATGCAGCAGCAGGCAGCAAGATGCACTGGAAGCAGGACTGGCAGCCACCACGGTGTGACAAGGGACCAGCACAGCATCCACATGCCCCTGAAGTCTGCAGTGCCCCTGTGGCCCCAAGCACAGCATGCTTCTGCCCTCCTGTGTGGTGCTGTTGGAGAACCGGTGCTCAGGCACAGGCGTGTCACCTGTGGGAAAACACGTGGGCAAGGAAATGTCCTCAAACAGTGAGGAAGAAGAACCTTGAACAAGGGGCTGCCTCCCTCTGGAGCCTTCTCTTTATGGCACTTTCCAGGAGCAGCCATGGTCCCTAAATCCTCACAACTGTTTCTGCTTCTGCCACCTCCTGGGGGAACCTAAGAGATGGGGGTGACAAAAGCATCTCATGCTCCATGGACAGTGTGGTGACACTGGAGAAGCTGGGGAGGGACAGACTTGTGGGGGTCCCTGTCCTCCCCTGTGTTCCTTGCTTGTACCTCCATGATCAGGACATTGCCAAGGGCTCAGCCCTGCAGGGGAAACAGGAGAGGAGTGATAACCCCGGGGATCCCTCATGAGCTATAGCTCAGGCCTCCTATTCCAGGAGAGTGAGGCTTAGCAGGAAAAGGCAAGAGTTGTATGCTCTCCCACCCTGCCCCAGCCCTTGTTTTTGCTGCAAGAAGGGGGTGTGAGCTACCCCCAAGGACCACCCCCAACCCCTCAAGGAGAGGCATCACTCTGTCTGGCACTCCTCAAGCACAGCTCCACATCCCCCCAGCAATAAACACGGCTCTGTCTGGACGTGGTGTGGCAGTGTCCCTCTAAAGGCAGGAGAGATGGATGCAGAGACATGGGGGGCGAGAAGGCTTTATTGGGGCTGCAGGCGTGGGCCCTGGACGGTGAGGATGGAGGGTTTGTTGGTGAGGGGGTGCCACTGGCCCTGGACACTGGGGTTGTCAGTGTGGAAGGGCTTGCGGATGCGGATGATGTCCAGGCCAGACTGGTTGGCCAGCTTGGTGGCTAGCTGCACGATCTCCTCACTCGTCTTGCTGGCAATGAGCTCGTCCCGCACCGTCCCGTTCACTGCAGGAGAGCGAGGGGGTCAGGCCGCGATCCCCCCGCTCTGCAGCTCCGGGGGGCAGCTGCTGATCCCCATCCCACAGCAGCTGCCCCGGCACCGTCTGCGCCGGGCAGAGGTAGTTTAGAGCCGGGCAGGGCAGGGAGACCCCCGTCCCCATCCCCTCCCCAAGGCCCCCCGCACCCCCCGTACT
>VWZW01002806.1:72383-112175 GCA_013397115.1 Edolisoma coerulescens | reverse complement strand
GGGGGGGGGGGGAAAGGTTACCTTGAATAATAATAATAAATGTAAATTTCTCTTGTTATTAAAAGGTTGGCAGTTTTGTTTATTTCATTATCTTTAAAATGAATTATCCTTTTAAAATGCAAGTGAACTATGTCAAAAAGAGTATTCAATATTAAAAGATTATACTGGAGATAAAGGCACACATTAACCATTTTCAGAGAAAAACAACATTCTACCAAAGCTAGAAATATCCTCAAGTAGTTGTTTTGACTATTTCCTTCCACTTTAAAAGTTCAGTGTTGCCAAAGCTTCTCCTCTACACTGGTGCTCAGCTCTGTTTGCCTGAACAAGTTTAAATTTCTGTAGTCCAAAGGCTGAAGTTCACAAAAGCACTAGTGTCTGCCCCAAAATGAAATTTGACGTCTGTTCCCAATTCAGAGCAGAAGCTTTGGTTTTTCAGGCATTTCTGTGGGAAAAGAAGCTTCTTACCCAAGATGAGAGGCTCAAACATTTAAAAAAGCATACAGCATTCTCAATACAATCCACTAAATATATTACTAAGATTGGTTCCAGTTTTAGTGCTTGCATAGGTATCAAGTATTGCAGCACCACCTAAATTCTCATGTAACAGCCAATTTATAAAAATGAGCACTCCTAAGCATTACAGAATATCTGAATATAAAATAACATCTCTTTTATTTTTAACTATTTTGTAATTTATTTTTTAAACTGCAGTACCTGGTGCTCCAAGTAAGACACTGGCAAAATATTAATGGCTTGTGTTTACTACTTTCAGAGCAGGTTTAAAATTAGGTATCTGTTCTCTCTTCAAACCCATTCTCCTGCCTTCCAGCAATCATCAGCTTCTCCACACTTCCCCACAACTAGCAGCAAGTGGTTTTCAGTTTTGAGGGCACATACAGGAATTACAACTATTATTACCAGATTGCCCTTAGTGAGTAAGTTCCACAGCAATGAAGATAAATACCTTCATTTTACAAGTAAACAAAGAAGAGACTGGAAACTCTACTGCACGTCAAGATTTTTCTGTTGGTCAACATTAGAATTGGCTCAAATTCCAGTATTTAAAAAGTCATACCTGCTTTCTGACAAGGAATATACCCAACACAGAAGGCAACGAGGCAAAAAACATTGCTACCAATTTAAAGATCATCTTAGCATTGGTACCTAAATCATGGCTGGGGTGTAACCTTTCAGAAGACAAACTCAGTTTTAAGTAGGTCACATGTTTTTATACAAAGAGGTCATTTATATTTGTCATCTGATGCATCCTGGAAAATTAATGAGGCATCACACAACTATGCAATGGTGGATCGGCCAGAAGGCCACTAACCCTGCAAATGTACACTTTAGAAAGTTAAGGAAAGGTTTCAAAACACAAGGACTAATTTTGAATACAGTTTTAAATATTGTTCCTGACCAGCAGTAACATTAAAAAACAAAAAAAAAAAAACCCAAACAAACAAAAAAACCCCAACAAAAAACCACTACAACAAAAAACAAAACCAAAACAAAAACCAAAACAAAAAAAACCAAAAATCAAAAAAAAAACACCACAAAACCAAAAAACAACCAAACCCAAAGAACAAACAAGCAAACAAACAAAAAAAACCCCAAAAAATATCAAAATACCGCCTTACCAACTAACTATTTCTGTCAATAGGATAATATCTGCTTTAAACTTTTCAGCATGTTCCAAATAGGCAATCAGGAATGCATTCTACACACACATCTAGTGAGCAAACCAGGAGGATTTGTACAAATTTTTCTAGTACCCCATTCAACCACATATAATATCATTGGTTAAGATAAAGGATTTATAGAGTCAGACTTAATAGAGCAAAACTATGCTCAAGAAATTATTTCTCTTCAAGTCACCTGAAACACATCACAGAAGAATGGCAAGAACAAACGAATATGACACATTCTCAACCATCAACACCTTTTGCAGCCCCTCCGTCCCAAAAAAAGAAAACTGCGAGTTCTACAACTGGCTGGAGTTACAAGCAAGCAACTCCTAAGCCATCCTAAAAGCACCAACCAAGAACTCTTATTTTAAAACACTCAGAAAGCACCAAGTTGGTTGTCACTGGTGTGGTTTGCCAGCAGCCACAATGAGCAAGAAAGCCTGGCTAGGAGGATTGGAGAAGTTCCAGTTGGTGTGCACCCATCCATGATCCAAGTGCCCACACTGAATCTGATTTTACGCAGTGGGGGTGGGTTGGTATTTTAATGAGACAGTAATCTGGGATAAAATAAACGTGGCTGTAACTTGAGTACATACTTCTTACATCACCAGGCACCCAAGGCTGTCCTGTTATTTCCCTGACAAATATAGCTTCTGTTGTAAGTTTCCAAAAAGAACATAAAGCCTAGACAGCGTTAATCGATAATAATATATCCATACTGAGCATTCATAATAACTGCTCTTTCAGTTATGATTTAATACTCAGTTCAAACCACTTGGGAAGTGAGAAACAGGCCAGCAGGCAGTCACCTGGATTACAGTTATTAATTTCAAGTATTAGAAAATACGCAAGAGTTCTGAACTGTCCAGCTACTAAGCTGGGAAGGAAAAAAATAACCAGAAGTGTGGACCTGAGCAGACTTCTGACAGCAATTCTACTTTCCATTAGTGTTGTCTCACTAAACCTACGCTGATGCAAAGCAGAGAGGCCTCTCATCCTGGTCTTTAGGTGTGTCCATTCCAAAGGAAAGTTTAAAGGTATTGCATGATAACGTCAGAAAGTCCCTTTTTAAATGGAACAGACACGTTACACAATGCCACAGGCCAGCATCCATTAAAAATTTTAGCAGGGTTAACAAAGTTTGGTGAAGATTCTAGAATACATAAGCACTTTATACCAGTCCTCACGGTCTGTTAAGCGCATTTCCTCAGCAGAAAGTCAAAACTCACCTTGGAACATTTAGGAAGGGAGCAAAGCACAAGCTCTCACTAAACAAACAGTGCAGAGCCCTAGAAATCTGAGGCAAGCAGCAGCTCCCAAATTTGCACCATAGTCCCAAAAGCCAGCTTAGTTTCCCACACAGTTATCACCTGGGATACACAGTTACTATAAATACGTCCAAACCCACACCACAAGTAGTTTAATTCTAAACACTGAAACAAGGCCAGTGTCTATATTTGTGACATCAAAAAAAACCCCAGGCTTGGGGTTAACAGCCACAGCGCAAAAGATTTTCTGGAAGGGAGCATGTAGAGACTGAAGTGCCATGATGTGCTCTCTTACAAAACCTTGTTAGTAGAAGTGGAAAGCTTTGTTAAATTCACTTTGCAATCTACGGGGTACAACGCTGACAAGCCACTGGCACGGGACCTACCCGTGAGGGTCCTGAGCTGTTTCCTACCAGGCAGAATTGCCTTAACAGCCCCCTGCACAAACAGGGTGGGTGAAGGATGTGGAGTATCTCCCCTCTCAGATGCAATTCTGGGCAGGCAGATATTGGCCTGTGTTACCTCTGCACCCATAAACCTAACTTCGAGGGGCCTCAGCCCTTTTACTCCCAAGACTTTAAAATTGAAACAAACAAATAAATAACTAAATAAAACATTAAAAGTTTCTGAACAAAGCTCCTGGCTGACTTCGCCAGCGCCTCTCAAGTTCTGGAAAGCGAGAAAAGCTTGGCTGGGTGTCTTCTGCGGGCAATGAGACATCGCTTATGGACAGAGGGGCTAATGCAGGCGGCAGACAATCCCATTTGCACGGCCACGGGGTAACTGGGACGGCGGCTCCCCTCGGGGTCCCATCCTCACCCTGCCGGGGCTGGGCACCCCGCGGGACACACACGCACACGCCGCAGGGCCAGGGGAACACGGAGGAACACCGGGATTGGGATGGGGGTGTGGGGTGTCCGCCCCGTCCCGTCTCGCCCCGCTCACCCCGCTGCTCCTTCAGCGCCAGGACGGAGGCGACATAATGCGCCAGGTCGAAGAAAGGGAACATGCGGAGGCGGGAGAAGCTCAGCGGCACCTGCCAGAGCTCCATGGCCGGGCAGGGAGCTCCCGGAGCGGCTGCCCGGGGCGGGAGGGGCAGGCGAGCCCTCAGGAGGCCGCTTGGCCGCTGCCGGCCGCCGTCAGCGCGGGGCGGGGCGGGGCGGGGCGAGCGCGGCGCCTCACGGGCCGGTCCCCGCTCTCAGCTCCGCTGCTCGGCTCTCCGAGCGCCCCGGGTCCCTGCTGTGCCTTTTGTTTGCCTTTTTTTGGTCAAAATACTGGCAGTCCTGCTCCGTGCACAGTTTGAGGTCGGTTGTGGCCTCCCCCAGAGCCGTTCCTGCGCTTGTGCTGCTTCCCCCCACACCTCGTGCATAGGTCACTACACTTAGCGTGATGCGTTTTTCTTTCTCTTTTTTTCTTCCCTATTGAGAATTTCTGAAGCTCATCAAGGATATTTAGCATTACCAACGCATATTGTCCGTTCCACGTGGTGGTCTTTCCCAGGCTGATGCTATCTATTCATCAGTTACTGAGGGTGTTGATGTACACCAGATCCTGGTCAGAGCTCAGCAGAAACACTTTAATGCATCTTTACATCCATTTTGATAGTGAAGGCCGTTGTTAACTTTGCTTCCTGAAAGGTCTGTATCCAGTGTTGCACCAATCTCACAGTATTTTCAGCAAAACTCGTTCGCTCATGAGCTTCCCAAGTGGAGCATTTTTAAAGATCTGCTAGCTCTGAGATACATGACGTTTGCTTTCTCTTTGTTGACCAGGCTAGCTAACTTGAAGGAGCTGAAGGAAATTCATGTATTCGGGATGGTTTGGATTGCAGGGGACCTTAAAGCTCATCCATGGGCCGGGACAGCTTCCACTATCCCAGGTTTCTCCAAGCTCTGTCCAGCCTGGCCTTGGACACTCCCAGGGATGGGGCAGCCACAGCTTCTCTGGGCAACCTGTGGCCTCACCGCCCTCACAGGGAAGAATTCCTTCCTCATATGTAATCTAAATCTATTCTCTTTCGGTATGAAGCCATTCCCCCTTTGTCCTCTCACTACATGCCTTTGTAAACATCTCTCCATCTTTCTGACAGGCTCCCTTCAGGCACTGGAAAGCTACAATTTTGTCACCCCAAAGCCAAAGTACACTAACTCAACACTGTTCTTGATGGAACACTGTTAAGGTTTGTTGTTCTCACCTTTTCTGCATATTAACCTTTCCCTCCCCCCTTCTGGAGGTGGAAGTTAAGTTTACTTGTGACTTTTTGGCTGGTTTTCCCTACTAAATTTTCCCTACACAGTTTTTGTCTTTTCCATTCAACTTCCACAGGCTGGTGAAAAGAACTCTTAAAGGCTACAAGTTTTGCACACTGTATGGTGAAGTTAAGCAAAGCAGTCTGAAAATGTGCAACTTCCACAGGTGCTCTTAAACTTGTTCTTTGCCTACCAAGAACTAATTTCAGGAAATAACTGGAATTGTAGAATCATTCTGGGGAAAAAGTTTGTGCCAGTTAACGTGGCAAACACTTGAACTTTTCCCAGAATAATTTCAGCTTGCTATGAATAGCAAGCTATTATTTTCATTGATTTGCCTTTTATCAGTAGCATATTCACAGAATAAGTTCTTATTCTCAATGTCTCTTCCTTTCTGTGCATCCAGTGACTCATTTGCTCCCTGACAATTGACCCATGTGCGTGCAGCTCATTTCTATTTCCTGGCCATTTCCATCTTCATTTCATCTACATGAAGAGATTGTAATTTAGTCCAAGTGATCTCTTACTAGTCTTGTCATTAGCAGATCTAAATCTTATTTTCTGTCATGCTTGTGTGCAGACACAGAAACCAGAGTTTGTTTTCCAGAGCAGAGTATCGACTTGTCCCAGTTGATAGATAATAAGACATAATATCTCAGTAAGCTGCATTCTGTGGCAGAAGTCGCTTCAGCATCATTTTGTTTCCCCCTGAGCAGGGCTCTGTGTCCGTGCAGCTGCAGCCACGGAGCTACTGATAGGATTTAAAATTATGTAGTCGTTTTCATTCCTTGCAGTACTGGTTTATCCCCACCGAGTGGCATCCGTTTCATTGCTAGGCAGCGAAAACTACTCAGACCATCTCGTACGTGATCATAGAAGGAGAGGGAGAGAAATAAAAATGGCAGTGACCACAAGGAATCTATAGTGCCACAAAAAAAAGTCGCCATTTGGGCCAGCAACATCTGCACTGCAGCCACCACTGTGCCTGCAACTTGTGTAGGTGTACCCAAATTCTTTAACATGCCAGCAGTGATACCTCTGCTGGTGCTATCTTGCAGCAGATCAGCAGTGCTTGCCTGAACTTTCAATTTTTAGTCAGGTCCTCAAATACATAATACTACATTGTCACTGCAGCTGAAGCATTGCACTCCAAAGCAGAGTTGTGCTGGTTTTGGCTGGGGTAAAGTTAATTTCCTTCCCAGGAGCTGGTATGGGGCTGTGTTTTGGATTTGTGCTGAACTCAGGGTTGATGATACAGAGATGTTTTTGCTATTGCTGAGCACAGAGCCAAGGCCTTTTCTGCTCCTCTGCTGAGGAGACCCAGCCAGGACAGGTGACCACAACTGACCCTGGGGGTGTTCCAGACCAGGTGACATCATGCTCAGTGTATTAAGTGGGGGGAAGAAGGGAGAGGGGACATTTAGAGAGATGGCATTTGTCCTCCCAAGTCACCGTGATGTGTGATGGGACCCTGCTCTCCTGGAGATGGCTGAACACCTGCCCAGCCGTGGGAAGCAGGGCATTCATTCCTTGTTTTCCTTTGCTTGTGCATGCAGCTTTTGCTTCCCCTATTAAACTGTCCTTATCCCAACCTGTGAACTTTCACCCTTCCAGTTCTCTCCCCAGTCCCACTGGTGGGGGAGTGACAGAGTGGCTGCATGGGGCTGGGCTGGTGGCTGGGGTTGGACAGCACAGAGGTGGCTGGTATGCAGGTGGATCTCACAGCAGCAAGGTGGGAAAGCATGTTAACCACCACAGTTAAACAAGAAAGAAGTTTTGGTGAGTTTTCTACCTCCAGCNTAGTGCCACAAAAAAAAGTCGCCATTTGGGCCAGCAACATCTGCACTGCAGCCACCACTGTGCCTGCAACTTGTGTAGGTGTACCCAAATTCTTTAACATGCCAGCAGTGATACCTCTGCTGGTGCTATCTTGCAGCAGATCAGCAGTGCTTGCCTGAACTTTCAATTTTTAGTCAGGTCCTCAAATACATAATACTACATTGTCACTGCAGCTGAAGCATTGCACTCCAAAGCAGAGTTGTGCTGGTTTTGGCTGGGGTAAAGTTAATTTCCTTCCCAGGAGCTGGTATGGGGCTGTGTTTTGGATTTGTGCTGAACTCAGGGTTGATGATACAGAGATGTTTTTGCTATTGCTGAGCACAGAGCCAAGGCCTTTTCTGCTCCTCTGCTGAGGAGACCCAGCCAGGACAGGTGACCACAACTGACCCTGGGGGTGTTCCAGACCAGGTGACATCATGCTCAGTGTATTAAGTGGGGGGAAGAAGGGAGAGGGGACATTTAGAGAGATGGCATTTGTCCTCCCAAGTCACCGTGATGTGTGATGGGACCCTGCTCTCCTGGAGATGGCTGAACACCTGCCCAGCCGTGGGAAGCAGGGCATTCATTCCTTGTTTTCCTTTGCTTGTGCATGCAGCTTTTGCTTCCCCTATTAAACTGTCCTTATCCCAACCTGTGAACTTTCACCCTTCCAGTTCTCTCCCCAGTCCCACTGGTGGGGGAGTGACAGAGTGGCTGCATGGGGCTGGGCTGGTGGCTGGGGTTGGACAGCACAGAGGTGGCTGGTATGCAGGTGGATCTCACAGCAGCAAGGTGGGAAAGCATGTTAACCACCACAGTTAAACAAGAAAGAAGTTTTGGTGAGTTTTCTACCTCCAGCTCCAGCAGGAAATAAGAGCAGCAGTTTCTCTAAGATTGCTGGCAACCAGGGAGAGATTCCTGTGTGTTCAGGGTGGCATCTTAGCAGAGCAGAGGAAGAACAGAGGAAGCCACTAGAGAGAAATCAGATCACAGAACACTGTGTAATAAAAGTAGAATTATAAATATGAAAACTTAAGGTTTGATCAGTTTTCCCAGCGGTCCTGGATATTTCAGCAATAATTTAAAGATAGCAGGGGATAAAACCTCTGAAATAATCCTGTTCATCCTTGAGCAAACTATACAGATGCTGAGAGAACTGTGACAGTGTGAGCTGATGGTATTAGTGTGTAAGCTAGGTACACTTGTCTCCGTGTGTGACACAATTTTTTGTGTTTTTGTGATTTTAACCTGGAAGAACAGATTCCCCTTTCTTCATTTCTTGGGAGCAGGCTAATAATAAGACCCAAGCAGCACAGTGTGCATGTAAGAAATTTAAAGATGGACTGGTGAGTATACTGCTGTGTTGTACAAGTGTAAAGCTCAATGTGAAATCAAAGCACAAGCCTGAACTGACTCTCTTGCCCAAGGAATGTTATCCTGACCTTAAAAAACCTCGCTGTAGACACCTGCTGAATAGTTAACCCAACTTGCACACTCTCCAGAGTACTTTTCAGCAAGATTATGCTGATTTTGTGTTTGAAAAAAAAAGGTCTGTGTATTTAGCATGGAAGTTTAGCTGGTGAAGTTGCTGCTTAATGTGGGATATGTTTATTTAGTGTTTTATTTCGTAATGACTGTTGGGATCTTACAGACAGTGGCCTGGAATTCAAAAATGGTGCCTTAGGGGAAAAAAGGATGAGAACTTCTTTCGTGTATTTCACTAGTATGTCTCAAAACCCTTACTCTTCTACCCAAAACCAGGAAATTAGAAATATTCTTTTTTTATTAATTATTAGATTAAATTTATTTATCTTCTAAGAAGAAGATCTCGCAAACTCAAGTCTGTGCATCAAAATCAAGTCAGGTGAAAATAGTAATCTTTGTCACATATGGAAATAGACATTTCCACTGTCTGCTCTCATCCTGCCACATTTGTGATTTGTAGCCATCTGCCACACTGCTGTCTCCTTCCAATTGAATTCTTGCTGTGCTCCACAGTTTTCTGCCTTGTTTCTCTGTTTTCCAACAGTCTTTTGTCCCCATCAAGCTGCTTACTTTGATCTTCTAGTACACTTTCCTGTTTCCTCTCTTGCCAGCACCATATATTCATCAACCCTGCATATTTCTTTCAGCTTACCTGGTTTTCTTGCTTTCTCCATGCCATTGTCAGCATTTGCTCATGGCTTAGCACACTTCTCAGTCTCCTGTCTGTCTCTGAGAACCTGGCTGTTCATTCCACTTTTGTCACCTTACTTGTGTATGCCTTCAATCAATACTCGTGTACTCAGGCCCCATCTTTACATTTGTGTACCTTCCCTCTTTGTGTTTCACTCCTATTGCCATCCTTCTTTTTCATGGTTTTCCTCCAGAAGGTCAGGTTCTGTCTCCTTTCAGATTTCCTGAAAAAAAAATGAGAAAATAAATCATAGGAAGTTCAGACGGCCAATTTTCTCCTAACACAACCTTACTCTGGTTTATTTTCCTTGTGCGCTGGTTAGTGCAATCTAAATTGAAAAAGTGGAGAAATAATGGTTTTTTTTAAACTGAGCAGCGGTGTTGTTTGACTTACACCCACCTCAGATCCCTCCTTCCTCATGCCAGATTAGATTCTCACAAATATTTGAGGATCCATTTAAAACTTTTCCTACAGCCTTTAAAGCAGCAGTACTGTATTCATTCCTAGGTGAAGCCTAGTACTGTAGCAGCTGTAGCAAATGCTGCTGGCTCTGTCCAGGAGCTCCCTGGTGTCTGTCCTTAGGTCATGGACACACAAGGAGGCAAAAGTGTGTGTTTCAGGCTATGGATGTATAAAAGAAGAGTTTGTATGTCTTCAAAATAAATACTCCAGTATTTTGTGTCTTTATTGCAGTAGTAAACTCAGTCATGACCTCCCTTAGAGCTGAAGTCAGGTTAAGAAAAGTTAGGATTTTGGCTGCTAACCCTCTCCTTAGCACATCTTGTTCCTTAACAGCATTCTTTTTGAAAAGAGCTGATTTATAGAGTGGACTTGAACTCTTATTACCTTCTTTATCTGCCTGTTGCATCATTAGATATACCACTTGCTGATTAGTTGAGATGTCTGAGACAAGCCGCCGCCCCCTGTTGATCCAACCAAGGTTTAAAGGATGTCTTTCCCTGCAGTTGTGACTTTCCCTCAGCAATGGTATGCAGGAGTGCTGTCCTGTCACTGTCCTGTAGTGTTCCCTGGGTGAGCTTTTATGCATTGTATTGACTTGTGGTTCAGCTCCAACAAACACTGAGCAGCCTCCCTGTCCTCTCAGCAGGTACATGATTATCAGGACTGGGTGCTCAATACACCTATTGTGCCTTTCATCACTGTAGGTAATTCAGCAGCCCCACTCTGCTCACATGAGTGTCTCCTCTGGGTCTGGAAGTTGTGGGCCTGTTTTATCCAGCTGCTCAGGGTTTTCTTTTTGTGGGAAAGCACATGTCAGCAATAATGACTGCTAAGTAGTTTCAAGGCTGTAATCAATCAAGGTTGGCAATACATTCTTTACATATTCTTGTTATGCATTAGAATTATATGTCACAATATTACTTAAGAGTTTCAAACTAATTGCATTAAACTCCCTGTATATACACAGCAAAATAAACATCTTATAAACGGCTTACAGTAACTCGCTATCTCTATAAACAAAAAAAACGGGGGTATGGGGCAGGTCATCCCTCAGGTCAGGAGAAATACAAGGGGACAGAGCAAGACCTTCTCCTCAAGATTATGCTACTTACTCTGTTTATCTCTTTTGCCAAATCTTGCCACTCTGATCTCAACCAAGAGCTGCTGTAGAAGAGAAGAAAAGGATACAGGAAGACCTCAAACTGGACAAATGACCAGGCCTCAAAGTACTCCCATGCAGTAAGTCCTGTGCATTCACTGGCTTTTCTCTGTTGCACACATCAGTAGGGCAAAAGCCCAGGTCTTTAAAGTTCGTTAGATATCAGTGGATTTTAGATGTTCCAAGAGCTCCAGACATCTAGCAATCAGGGAGCATAGGATCTGGGATTACTGATTGTCTCAGATTTAAAGTTATCTATTTAATCTGATCTATTTATGTGAAATATTACACAGTTCATAAAAATACTGTTTCATCTGGATCACATCTGATAAGTTTCGCTGCTTCCCAGGGAAAGGAAGAAAAGCAAGGGACATTTCCATGCATACTGTGAACGCAGATGCTTCCCTCAACATATGACAATTTCAAAATACTCTTTATATTTGAATTTAACCTGGTGATCTTACATTTCTGGTATTTTTTTTTTTTCTGCTCATTTGCTTAGTGGCTCCATTCACAGTGTTATTTAGAGCTAATTTTGTTAAATAGTGATACATGGCTTGTAATGCACTACAAATTCGGCAAATGAGATCTCAAATAAAGAAGAGCAATGCTGGCAAGATACTGCGTATTTTCTACCCTATCAGGTAAACTTCATGTAATACCCTAATGCAAATGCAGCAGAACCCAGGACTGGAGCTGAGATGACAGCTTCAGGACAGTAATTTTTCCTCCTCCATTTGCTTTCATAAAATGCTGTCCAGAGGTATTCTGTTTTGGGCTGCAGGGCTGAATAAATAGTCTGTTCTGCATGAGAAAGAGGAGCCATCCTACTTAGGGTGGAGTGCAGAGCAACTGTCTTTCTTCCTTCTCCCATTTTCCCTTGCAACAGCAAAGGATTTGGGGAGATCTTGACTGGGCAGAGTCCTGGAGAAACAACTCTAGGTGGCATGGCTTGAGCAGGAGGCTTAGACTAGATGATCTAAGGAGGTGCCTGCCAATGGAAACAGTTTTGGGATTGCTTTAATCTTGAAAATATTTTTTTCCATACCCTCTACATGTTTTTTCTCTCGGTTGTTTCCTGACCAATTCCGCCTACAGCAAAGACAGTTTAAAACCAAGCTGGGACTCTGACAGCTCCTACAGAGTGAAGAGTCCAAGCTGAGAGTTGTGAGCTTGTGTCTGCAAAGTCACTGCCCATTATTCAATAAATTTTGAGTACATCGTCAATCTAATTGGACAGATGAGGGGGTGTGTGCTCAGAAGCTGTCTAGTGCCATAGCTACCATCTGACAAACAATTTGTGGACCATACTTCAACTACTAGATTCTGGGAAGGATTAGTTAAGGAGAAGAAAAAAAAGCAACATTCAACAGGAAACAGACTTCTCATTGTGCCCCTTCATTGTATATTCTCCGTGTTCCCTTTTCTGCTCAGTCGTGCAGGCCAGTTTGGGACACTCTAAATTGTCAAGAGCAGCAAGGGGTTACCCGGAGTGTGCTTTGTTTGGCAATACAGAAGGCTTTTTTTGTTAACTGACTTGAACCCATTGTCTGTGCACTCCCCTCCCAAACCTCTCTCCTGCCCTCACCACCCTTATCCCCAGCCCAGCTCACCCTCCACAGATCCCCTTACTTTGGGTTCATGAAGTACAAATTAGCATAATCAGATTATCTGCATGGGGTTGTTCAGCACGGAGCTGAAAAGGAAGAAAAGAAAAAGTGGCTGACAAAGAGAAGCCCTGAGGAGGGCAGAGCGGGTGGCATTGCTGTTGTGCTGTGGTGCTGAAAACTTGCACCTGCATAGCAAGAAGATCCTCTTCTCACTAAGGACTCTTAGATGGTATTAAAGCATAGGAATTAATTGGGGGGAGGGTAAGGAGACTGAAAGGATGACAAGAGAGCTGGGATGGAGAGAGGAGAGGAGAGGAGAGGAGAGGTTCTGTTAATTTAACTATCTGGACTGGGAATGTATGGTTTGCTGACAGAGAAAAACAGTTTGATTTCTATTCATCATGGAGAGGAGATCATCTTGGTAATCTGGCCTATCAAGATAAGACCTTTAGAGTCTCTGCAGGAGACTGATAAGAAACGTGGTAGGGAAAAAAAGCCAACTGTCTAGAGATAGGGTATGTGTCTGGAGGGGGCGGNTGCCTTACTGCCTGCCCTAATTCTCTTCTTTCTGCCCATGCTGGGAGATGAATGCTCCCAGAGGACTCAAGACTCAAATCAGTTGCCACAGGTTTTAAAAGCAGCTAGGGGCTCTATATGCTTGTGTATTCAGGAACATGAGATTAAATGACTTGAAGGTGCCTGTTTTTAAAAATATCTTCGGGCTGCTTCTACACTGCCAGCTCTTCCAGCTGAATTGTCTGACCAGTCACCCTCGTCTTTCTGATGTATCTTAAAAGCTTGCATGGGCAGAGATTACAAGAAAAACACCCCAAAAAGCAGTCATGGCAACCCTAAAATGTTTTAAGTTGAACCCTCGAGATCAAGAGTCTTACTGACAGCCCCAGCGCTAGACTTTTTCAGTACTTCAGAGAATTAGGATAAAAGGAAACATAAATGTCAGGGTAAGTCAAGCTTTGAGGCAGTATTTATGACAAACTCCTGTCTAACTTGAACCTGCAGTTTTCAAGAAGAAGTATTGTCTTTGGTTTGATTTATCTTAACATCACCACACAGAAAGCTGCTGGAAATATGTAACTGATGAAGTTGTGATAAATAGCAGAGAAACTTTTTTTTTTTACTATTGTTTTAGCAGTATTTTCACTTCTTTGAATTTAAAAATTTGACTTTAGCAATTTACAGCTGTACTGTTGAGGGAAATAGAAAACATATTTGATAATCAGAAACATGTAATCAATGTATACCTGTCCTGGTTCAGGAGCCTGTACTTTTGGGAAATATTTGAAATTAATAGGAGCCACTACTTCTGAATTACCTAACTGGCAGCTTGACTTACTTGTTAGGTGTAAGAGAAACAAGGTGATATTACTCTGTTTTCTGCAGCTGACGTATAGAGGAGTCATAGAGAAGAAGTCTATGCCCCTACAACAAATGTAGTGTCCAGGTTATGTCAGGCATGGTTAATTCATCCTCTGTGCTTTCACTGGCAATCTGTCTTGTTTTCATTTTTCTCACTGATATTATTCTTTAGTCTGAAAGAAGAATAATTTTGATTATAAAGGCAAAATTTGTGGGTTTTTGTTTGCATGTGACCTCAAATGAACTTCAGGATGGATTTTAAGGAGATGATAAGAGTAACATAGATCAATAGATGATCAATAGACAGAAAGATATAAAAACAGATATGTCTGCTTGCTTTGTGTTTTTTATATCTGCTCAGCTCTTCCGTTCAAAATTGACAGGTAAAATGTTACCTGCCATGACTTTCTCTCTTCACTTCTAAACCTGAGAGCTGGGGAACACCCGTTTGCATTCCACATGTCTGTGCAGAAATGTGGCCTTTGAGGTTGGTCTGTCCTGTGCCAAGCACAGTGGCTGGGCATGTTCTCCAGACAGCAGCTGGCTGCTCTTCTATGCCTGAAAATTTGGGAAAAATGTTTGCAGCAAAGCTCAGGAGGAAGAGCCAGAGCGGGCAGCTCCCTTCAGTATTGAATTATTTCAGTTCCCTTTCAAGTGGCGGGAATGTTTCCCACCCAAGCAGGCTGTGCCAGTACCAAGTGCTTTTGGCAAGTCCAATCTGCCAAGCTCACCCTCTCCATAGGGAACTCCCAACTGGCAGCTGAATTTTTGCCATTCAGTCCCACAGAGATCACTGCAAAGCCTCTCAGCAGGACCAGATTCTTCCTTCTGAAATACCTTTTAACCTACAGGCAGTAAAACATTTCAGGTCACGGTCAACTGGTCTGAGATCCTGTGGTTAACTGGGTCTGATAGCCTCCACTCAAGGTGCTTTTAGGCATTGCCATTTCCTCCTGAGAGTTCAGGTCTTTCCAGTAAGTGTAAGGCTTTTTAAAGCTAGAATTTAGTACTGTGAAGTCTTGAGCTGAGGGAATCCATAGGTTACGTTCTGGTTGGTTGTACATCAGTGTATCAGAGCACGGCAATTCTGCTGTGGTCTGAAGGCAGAGTTAATATTGTCTGCTCTTGGCCTTTCTCAACTCCAGGACTGAGCACTGCTGTCTGCCAGGGTTTGCCAAATACAGACACCAAGAGAAAATCGATGCTAATCAATGTCTACAGACAGGGTTGGAAGCAG
The DNA here is from genome assembly GCA_013397115.1 of Edolisoma coerulescens. Taxonomy (NCBI): domain Eukaryota; kingdom Metazoa; phylum Chordata; class Aves; order Passeriformes; family Campephagidae; genus Edolisoma; species Edolisoma coerulescens. The sequence continues at coordinate 97,131 of VWZW01002806.1, read as the reverse complement.
AACACTTCCCTGGAGACTTGCTGGCTGCAGGCTGTCATCCTTTAGCTTTTCATTAAGATTTTAGGCTGCCCAAGAGTCTGTCTTTCAACGTGTAGAGTGGGGAATTTCAAAGAAAGTGAGGGACCTTCCCCAGCTCTGAGATACTGTGCCCCCAGCCATCTGCAGAAAGGTGAATGCATGGGAAACCTCTGCTGCCCTGTGCTTGTGAATACCTCTCTGTGTTGCTTGCCAACATAAAAGTCAGAGACTTCATCTGAATCCCAGTGCAGTCCATGCTGAGGTCCACAGGAGTCTCACTGACTTCTTGCCCTTCATCCTTAACCTCTTCTGTGCTGTTTTGTGACATTGACACTCAGCAGGACAGATGTACCCAGGAAAGGTTGGCTGCTCCTTGCCTCTCTTTCTGGCTCTCAATGCTGAGGGGTCTCTTCTCCGAAAGAAGTTTATCACAGGGTTCTCTCTTGTGCTCTGCTGGGTTTGCAATCCAAGGCAGTGAAACAAACTGTAGAGGGATGGAATGTGCATTTGTGTGCATATATGGAAAGGGAGTGAAGTGAGGGATGGGATGAGGCTCTGTTCCTTACAGAGAAGAGTTGGACTTACTCAGAGTGCAAAGAAAATGCTGCCCATGGCTTACAGAGAGAACAAAAGTGAATAAATTCAACCAGATATCGGTATTGACTCGGCACAGGGCAATCTCTACCTTCTGTAACCCAAGTAGTTTTTTGAGCTGCTTCTTCCACCCGCCTTCTCCCCTCTGATTCTCTCAGCACCTGCTGTATCAAAAATACAATTACACCCTTGAAAAGGGACGGATTTAGACTCTGTCACTGTGTCGATGACCTTTAGATTTAAGACTGGGTCCCAAGTGACCCCTGCCCCACGGGTCAGTAGTTAAGTCGCCCATTCTCTCTACCTCCTTTCATCACCCAGCCTTCAAAGAACAAAAGTCAGATCTGCCTTGCTCATACTACTTCAGCTGTGGTCACTGCATATCATTCCCTAGCAGCAAAGAAATTTGTGGGAACTGGTTAGGTACTGGAAGATGAATTGCTAAATGGCTCATGAATCATAATGCCTGTGAAATACATTGGTGCTGCACCTTTACTTCTTGTTCAGAACAAGGTGCTAGGATGGATCTTAGCGTCCTAAAACAACTTCGCTTTGCCATTTAATGTGGCTGTCCCGGGAATCCTGTGAGTCCCCCTCTGTGATGCTCACTGTACCCTCCTCCCCACTGATTTAGACGAGGTCCAGCAAACAAGGCTGCCGAGTACAAGCCTCACCACGAAGTCTTCCTCAGCATGGGCAATGCTCCAGAAACTACGAGGCACCACACAGATGTGGGATCTCACTGTGCACTGTCCAGTGACAGGCACAGCAGGCTCACATCCACCAGGATTTGAATCCATAGAATCTCAAGCCAAAACTCAGACTGCAGACCTGCCGTTCCTCTAACCACAGGCTGGCCATCACTGGGATTCATGCACAAGACTACAGCATCCTTGCAAGATACATTTGCAAGTTATCCTTCCCCTTACCTAGCCCAAATATCCAACTTCAATTACATTCCATAGCCACAAGGGAATATGGAGAAAGTGGACATGATGGATATGATGGACAGCAGCCTGCACACTTGTTCCTGGTTATTAGGAACAGTGTACAATGACACTGCACCTCTTCTGGCATCGGTTCCTGTAGGCTCTGTGACAACTGAACAGTGGCAGAACTTGTTTCCTGCCTCTGGAGAAAGTAACCCTCATTTGAGCTGAAATGTGGAGCTGTATTCTTCCACTGATCCTGCTAGAAATTCCAAGTAAAGGAGTGTCCCACTGGGATTCCTGCATCACAAATTCAGAGGAGCACACCTCACACCCTCTGTGCAGGTTAGGAGTACCTTAGGTTGGAGCAAGCCATGATTCTTTTAACGTTCCAGCACTCCTTTTTGTACCAGGAGGTACCAAAGATGCTTCTAGAAAATGCCACCTTTGCTGGTATTCCTTGCAATATTGACAGCCATAGCTTCCCAGAAAAAAATAAAATTACAAAAGTAAAAAAAAATGCTGTTCACACAACTCTACTCAGCACTGCTAGTTACAGCTAGGGGACAGCAGGCTCCTTAGGACTAGGGATATTTTTTGACTTGTACTAACGTTTTGCCACTGCAGCAACTTATCTGAGACATTTTCAGCCAGCTCTAAATAACTTGGTCCATCTCCATGGCACAGGTCCTGTTATCTCACAGCACTATGTTGGCATGGCTGTACCGTGCCCACTTCCAGAGGAGGGATTGCCACATGATCCTCAGCATACAAACTAATTTGGCATCACCCGCTGTAAGCAGAGGGCTCTCTCTAAGGTGACGTTGCCTTGCTTAGTGTAAATACATACTGGACATCACAGATAAATACATTTTGAACCTCACATTTGCTGATTTTGTGACTTTTATTTATAACTCCTTGAGACGATGCTTTTCAGAAATTCCTCTCTTGGTGTGTCATAAAACACTGTCAGGGATGTGAGACATCCAGTTAAGCATGAAACTGAAACTGACCCTGTGTCCCAGTGCTTTCCCATCTCTTCCTCACAACTTCTGCATCTGTCATCCTATTGCTTCCTCTCCCTTTCCCAGCCTCAGATTCAGTTGGTGATTAGGTTGTCCCCATCGGATGTTTGCCGGAAAGAGCAGCTTTACATCCCAAGCTGCCCTCAGCTTTGAATTAGTTTTTATATCTGAACCTGGACTCCTGTTTGAATCTTCAGGTTGTGCCTATCTGAACATCTCCAGATAACAATAGACTCCAGTTTAATTCTTTAGGGTGTCTTATGCTTTTTTAAATGAAGTTGATTAAAATCTTTTGAATTGTGAATGTTTGGAAGAGATAAATAACAACGTTGCACAATGAAATTTTAGTTATCTGTCTTTTTCAAGGGCTGGTCAAAATCTTCTTAGCATGTAGATGGAAATACATATACAACCCAAAATTGTAAGAAATTGTAATAAACAAAGAACTGCTGTCATTTTTCGTCATCTGATAATGTTTCTACCATCAAGAGTCTTGCATAAGAGATAGTAGAAGAATCCTCTCCTGGAAATTACATCCTAATGTTTTTGGGATCCTCTACCAAGTGGTATGCAAATGTAAAATGAAATTTTAGAGAAGTTTAGAAAGACAAAGATTAGTTTCTTAAATAATTTATTTGGAATATATTAGGTGTTAAATAACATCATATAGCACAAAGTGTTATCAGTTGCACTGTATTTTTTCATGATCACACAGATAAGAAATCCCCAAAACACAAAGAAGAAACTTGACCAAAAAAAGAAATCTTTGGTAGAGAGATCTAGTGAAATACTTGCTGAATGTGACAGTAGGGAGCCCGTAAGCTGAAAGGAGATCAAAGAAAGCGGTAATATGAACCAAAGCAATAACAAGAAGGGAAGGTTTTTAGCCTAGAAAATACAACAAGCATATTATGTTACAAAATTGCCAGGTTTTCTTTCCCCTTCCCGGTATGACAGCTGCTCACAAGATGTTTTTCCTTGCCTTGGTGATGTGTGTTTCCTAGGATAGCAAGTGACTGACAGACCAAGTAGCACCACCACGCCTCAGCAGTAAGTGCTGTGATTTACTTGGACTGATTTCTCCTGCTGCAACTCCAGCAAGCCAGCGGAAAGCTGGGAGGAGGACGTGGCTCATTACCTTTGAGGTGCTGTGCAGAAGAGGCTGTGGCTCCATTTAGTCACATTAAAGTGGGCAGAGGTGGGGAGAACTGAACTGTGCAAAGGACTCTCGGTGCCTTTCCACTCAGCTGCTCCTCAGGGCAGTCCTGACAGCTCACAAACCCAGGAGTTAGCAAACTGACTATTAGCAGTGTTCAGAAACGAAATCAGGTCAACATGAACCCTTTCAGCTTTTTTTCTTTCTTTCTTTCTTTCTTTCTTTCTTTCTTTCTTTCTTTCTTTCTTTCTTTCTTTCTTTCTTTCTTTCTTTCTTTTCTTTCTTTCTTTTCTTTCTTTTCTTTCTTTCTGTCAGAATCTGTCCACTGGCATGCCTGTACCTTTCAGCACCAGTGCTGGATGGGGTGAGCTGTGTTCTTGTCAGACCTTGGCTTTTGTCAGTGCTGAGGACAGCTCAACATTCCCACAGCAGGAGCCAGCCCTGGCTTCTTTGGTACGCCTGGTGCTTGGTGAGGCTTTGAAAGGCAGCTCAGCTTCAAGTGCTGAATCCCCTCATGCAGAAGGGCCGTACATGCTGCATGCACAAACCCTAGTTCTGCTTTCTGAAAGCACCTCTTTGTCTCATGAACAAACAGAAACAGCCCAGGGACATGCCTTGGCCTAAGGGAGCTACATTTCTTCACCAGTTGTAAACAATTGTCTTTTCTAAGCCTTGACATGTACCTTGGTCCACATGGAAATCAAGAGGGACTTGTGTCAGTGGGAGCAGGATCTCACCAGAAAGATGTTCTACTTAAACCTGGTGTCAATTCTCTGCTGCTCTGGGCTGCTTGGAACTCAAATGAGCAGACCAGGCCTTGGCTGGCACAGGTTATAACTCAGTCAGGAAATTAAATTGGATTTCTTTGTGGGCAACAATAACCCACAGTGGCCGCTTTCATGAAACCTCTTTTCATCCCCCTTATCATCTAAACATCTACAGCATGATGGTCGGTGTTTTTCCTACAGGGAAATAACTCACAAATAGAAGATATTTACACCAATTTCTTTGTGGTTGCTCCACTGGGCCATTTGGGATAGTATCCAGGTGGGAGAACCTCAGCTGGAGCAGGTGAAAGCAGGGAGTTTGAGGGCAGTCAGCGAGGTATGCAGGCATAACCATGGACATAGACTTGTCCACAAAGGTGCATCACTGAGGCCTTTGTCCTGGGACCTCCCTCCCAAAGCAGCACCTCCCCCATTGCTACAGCTCCTGCAGAAGAACAACGGCATTGAGCCACCAACCTCTTTAATGGGCTTTTAAGGCAGCTGGGGCATAGCTGACCATCTTCCTTCACAGGCACACTGTCACTGCTGTGGAGGAGATTTACTTTGCCTATTGAACCAAATGAAACTCATCTATGACTATGTATTTTGACACTTTAAATTGGCACTTGTTGCTTTAACCTAACATTTAATTTTAATTAATGTGCTTTGCTCTGGCACGAGGGATCCCTCCAGTCTGATGAAGAAAGATGTAGCCAGGTTCAAGGGCTCGGACTTGCATTTTAAACAAAAGACTCAAGCTCGAAATAAGATTCACAAGTTCAAGAGTGACTGCAATTAGCCCCTAGAACAACTGGTGGAGGACAGTGTCAAATACCACATCTCTCAAAATCTTTCACTACGGAGGCCAGATGTCTGTCGTGGACAAATTTTGTGGTGCTGTCATAATTCTTCATCTCAGTAGTGTTTCCTTGAAACAGCATGGGAGAATAATCTCTTTCCCTGTCAGAAACACTGAATGAATTTCTATGTCCTGATTTATGGAGGAGATCCGGGCAGAAGACTCTTCTGGCTTGGACTCTGCCGTGACAGCAGTGCATCCTTCCAAGCTCCCAGAGACCTCAAGTTCTCCGTCTGGACTTCCAGGTTTTTGCATGACCAAGGATTTCCTATCCTATTAAATAAAAATGCAAATAAAATAGCAATAAATATAAATAAATAATCAGAATACACATAAGAGCAACCCACAGATTCTGCCAGGAGAGAGGGACTATCACACTAACACCAAGACTGCACATCTCACTATCTGCTAGGGAGATGATGTCTCTGACCAACACTCTACTATATTGCTGCTCATGCTGGGACAGGAGACACCACAGTTTTCAATCAGTGTCAGCTTTTCCATGCTCTGCAAGTGTGGGGCTTGCTGGAAGAATCCCAGGATGCTACCCCGAGCTGCCACTGCTGTCTGCTGCAGGCCTGGCTCTCCCAGGACCTTGACGAGGAAGTTGATGTATCTCATGGCCAACCGGAGTGTCTCGTTCTTGCTCAGTTTTTTGTCTGGTGGGTGCGTGGGAATGAGTTTCCTCAGCTTGGCAAAGGCGCTGTTGACATTTTGCTGCCTCCACCTCTCCCTGGTGTTGGTGAAGATCTTCCTTGTCATTCTTAAGTTGCTGCAAAGCAAAGGAGATGGTGAGTGAATGCTGGATACCCCTGGCTTTCACACAGGCTGCTGTTTTGGGGGCACTGTAACCTCTGGGCAAGTTGCAAGCACAGAGTGGTGGTGTTAGGCTTCTAATTTTTGCTCTCTGTGGCTGATGGTCTTGTCCTGCATGTCCTTCACAGATTCACCCTAAAGTCATCGTAAGTGTTGAGGATGTAACTGGATGCCAGAGTTCAGTAAGAACTTCACAAAGGAAATAAAGGAGTTTAATTTCCTTAGACAAGCATTTGGTGCTGCTAAGAAGCCCAGCTTCTCCAAGCTCCTCAGAGTTCCCCTGCAACAGAATTCCCTACAGACAATGCATTTGTCATCCCACCAGGCTGCGTGAGAGCCACACAGGCACTTTTCATGGGGGAAGGCAGGCAGACCCAGCACAGAACATGTCCACGTCTCATTTCACACCATCCTGGAGTCCGCTCTTGGCCCAAGCTTGGCAATTCCTGGCTGAAACTAAGCCAGGTGGACCTTCACCATGGGCCTTCAGTGAGCAGCCAGCCAACATCACAGACATGTGTGACTGGGGTTATTTCAGGAGGTTATTTCCCTTCTCCAAGGAAGCACCAGTCTGGTTCCCTGCCCAGCCCACACTGGCTGCTCACTGCTGGTGTCAGAGACTTTTCAGTCTGGCTTCTGCTTTAGCCTCTGGGAGATGCCAAGACTAAGCCACAAGTGCCATAAGTGCATGAGGGAAAGTGTGATTCCTACAAAACATGCTGGCATCGCAGACAAAACCTCTCCCCAGTTGTTCCCTGTCCACCCTCACAGAGCCAAGCAAAGGGAGCCCCGTGCCCAGAGTAGAACTGGCAAAGAAGAGAATTGAGGCAAGGGGTGCACAGTGATTTTAAATGCCATTTACCAGAAAGACTGCCAAAAGTTCTTTGTGTTGCCCCAACCCTTCTCCCACCGCCATGGGAAAGTGTCTTCCTTTCTCTCCCACAGCCCTGGAGGAGACACTGACTCCTCCATTTCTGAAGCAGCTCTTTGTGCCAATAGCACACAGACAGTTGGAGCAGGGAACAGCTATCCACAGCCAAGAGACTAAAGGACAAATATTTCCACTTACCCTCTAATGCATGTGAAAACCTCAGCTTTTTATACTCATTGGCAAACCCTTCTTTACAGTAGTCCTGTAAAGGGGAGTGGGAAGCAGAGGGAATAGCATTCTTCCTCCCCAGGAAGAGGAAACTTTGGGATGACAGCCCGGCTGTGATCATGTTTCCATCTGAAGCAGTCTCACACCATGCAAGACACTCGGGGTTCATCAAAATACACGATGAAAGTCCAGGGGAATAAAGAAACACAAATGTGACTCACAGTTTAATTGGGATGCCCTGTCAGGGAGCCAAGGCAGGGAAGTTCCTGGCCAGCTCCTTCAAGTTCCAGTCCAGCACGGATTACCAGCTGCCAGGGGAACACAGCTGCAGCACTATAAATCCTGTCAGAGCTGTGTTCAGAGACCTCTGGTCAGCGATGCAGCCAGTACAGGCACACCCCTCTACACTGTAAATGGCTGCTCACGCTGACAATACCTCACAGGCTCCTCTTGGCCCTGGCCTTTGCACTGCTAACACATTTCTATTTTGGTAGAAGACTGAAATTACTGTCATACCTTTAGGGGATGAGAAGATTGTCTCATCAAAATGGCCTTGTTTCATGACAGGCTCCTTTAAAAAACAAACCCTCGTATTTCAGGTTGCTGAGAGTTTTTCTCGTCTTTTATAGACTTACATTAAGACTCATTGCTTGATCCAAATGGGGATTATATATCTCTTTTTATTCTTTTTTTTTTTTAATTGTTCTTCTACTCCGTGTATCATTTTTGGTTTGTGCTGTGGGAACAAATCTTCTTGGTGCTTTGCACCTACCTCAAACATGTTGCATGTACCTTTTTGGCAAGAACACTGCCACATCAGTGGTACAGGTTTTAAACACTGCCTTCCAGTGCTCCTCTGTATTGCAATGTGTTCAGTGCCCAAGGCAAAACTTTTGCCTTTACAGATTTATTCTTTGAAGCAGCTGCTCAGATCCATGTGAAATTCAGAATGCCACCTGCCTCTTTCTGTCTTCTGTTTTGGTTTTTATGTTGTTTGATTTTTTTTTTCTTTGTTTTCTTTCTTCTGAAGGCATACTTATCTGTGTACAAAGATATTTATTTTTTGTAACATAGGGAAAGTTATTTGGACTTCCTTGTTTCTTCTAATGGGCTGACTGGACTGTATTTTGCCAAGTCTTTGGAGCTCTGCACTGTAATTCTGCCATCTGGGTCAGTGTTTGCTGGACACCTGTTTACATCTCAGCTACAAATACCAAGAGAGAGTCTGTTTCTTGTCTTCCTCCTGCTGCAGACAGTTCCCAGCACAGCACTCCAGGAAAGCAGGTTAACACCCAGCCCTGGTGCTGTGAACATGCCCTCTTGTCCTGTTAGTGGTGTTATTGGTGGAAAAATAAACCCAGCCGACTCCTTCAGGCCGTGCTTTCTTTGTCTCTCTACTCATGCCTCTGGAAAGGACAATGCTACGTTTGTGGTCACAAGCCTTGTTAGCAAACAGATGCCTTTGTGAGAACAGCTCCTGCTTTACACTTCAAAAACGTGTGTTTGTATTTCTGACATTGATTCGAGATCCGCAAACAACAGCTCCGTTCCTTTCCCAGTGCCTCCTCTTGCACTGATAGCTCTATGGGGAGCTTTGTTTCAGGTGTAAGCCACCTCCATACGTCTCTCCACCTTAAATTCCTCTCCTTTTTGTCTTTGCTGGTGTGGGTTTCCTGTTGCTGTGCTTGGAGTTTCAGTTAGAAACAGGAGAAAAATTATCCTGGTCCAATCCTGCAATAATTGTAATTTTTCAGTACAGCTTTTTTTCTCTGGTCACCTCCACATCCCTCGAGTTCTCTGTAACCACAGCACCTTCTGTTAAAATGCAGCCAGTTTGCTGGCAAGGGGTCTGATTTCCATTTCTTTTGTCTCATTTCCTTCCTTCTTTCCCTTCCTTCTCTCCAACCCTTCTCACCAAACTTATCTTTCAATATGTTATTTGCAGCTTCAGGTGTTATTTGCTGATTTTGCACATCTGAGTAATGTATTCTTGAGCTTTCTCTGGTGAACTGTATGAAATACATGTCACCTAGTGGTTGTGTGCAGCTTGTATCCCACTGGTCTGTTTTAAATCTGTGCAGAAACCACCCGTTTGTACATATAATGTACAGATTTATTGCATTAACCTGCAGGTTTGGACTCTGTACTTTCTGCTCACCTTCCCTAACCACAGATTAACAGCCCCACATTTAGATGACAATTAAAAGCCCAGGAAGACAGCAGCTTAGATTCAAGAGGATTAATTCTGCTCTCAGCAATGTAAATCTGGAAGTTTACACCGTTTTCACTGGAGGAATTACTTCGAAGGACAAAATTTTGCACCGAGGAAAGGATTTAACTCAGCTCAAGAAGGCATGTCCAGAAGAAGGAGGTAAATGCAGTTTCATGAGCTAAGGTGCACATCTGCAACATGTAAAGAGAATTGTGCAAAGAAATAAACCCAGTTAATCTGCTCCAACAACCAGAAAGAGAAAAAGACAAAGGAAAAACAAGCCACCACCAGCCACCAAACAGACAACTGAAGGTCCTTCCACCCCCTGCCTACCCATTTGAAAAACACAAAAATGTGTGGTGGGCGGAATACTGGCTATTTTTAATGCAGCCGCGAGTGTCGCCAGACGAAAGGCTGAACCGCACAAGAGATGAAGATCTCTCCCGTAGCAGCAGTTCTCATAGCCTCTCCGTGCAAAAGCCTTTCAGGCACTTCAGGCAGCGGCAGCAGCAGCAGCAGAAGCAGCAGCAGCAGAGCAGCTGAGGCACAAAGCACATCTCTGCCAGACATTCCCCAGCAAATGGCCCCCGAGCCAGCGGTTAATGTCTGAGGGCTGGCAGGGGACTCGCCGGGAGCCCGGCACTCAGTCATAATTAGCAGGATGCTATTAACTAAAGATCTTGGACGAGAAAGTTCCTCCCTCAAGTTATACCTCTGACCTCGGTGAAGTTAAATCCATGTTGAAACTGGCCACTGGAGACCTGCTCCTGCAAATCTTAATCAGACAGCAGATGCCTGCTGCCACCAAGAATTGGAGTGCTTCTAGTAAACCTGCGGTGCCACACCATCACTCCACAGGGGAAACCCAGCGCCTGCTAAAATTGGTTATTTAACACATTGCATTAGATTTTGTAAAGTCCTCCCAGCCCTTAAGTAAATGGCAACAGAAGAGCAGATGGTGCCTGTTTCCTCTACCAGGTGCTTGTGAGTGCGATCTGCCGCGGGGAGCAAAGATTCCCCAGCTATCACTCCTTGCTGCCGTGCTTTGTTCGCTTCGCATCCCTGTGATCTGGGCAAGAGGAGGAAGGGGAAACTCGCAGTTTCCCTCTGCAGTTTCACACAAGCCTCAGGGTGTGGCACTCAGCTTCACACAGAGGGCAAGATTGAGCATGGCTGTCACAAGACAAAACACTACCTGTGGCGGAGATGTGACTTTATTTTTTTTTCCCCATTCCCTAGGAGGAATAAACTCCCTCCTTGCAGCTTAACCATGCAGTGTTCGCTGCATGGCCGCTTGGATTTCAGGGACTTCCTTTGGGTTGGGAGGGGAAGGAAGGGCAGAGGGGACAATGCACCCCAGCTTGATGGATTGCAAGAGGAGCAGCTCACCTCTAGGTACAGGCTCTCCCCTCCCAGCTTTCCTCGGTTCACTCTCCTCATTGCTGCCTCCCTGTATCTCAGTACCCTTTCCAAAGTGCCTCCCACCTGAAATCCCGCAGGTGCATGGGTAGAGGACAGAGGACATGGGACAAGGACAGAGAGAGATCTCAGTGAATCTGAGAGTGGATGCTGGGCTGGCAACCAGGGAGTTGAACTTCTGTCCATGTTTTCCTGCCATGCCTCAGGCAAATTCCTTCTTTTTTTTTTTTTCCCCTGCACCTACTTGTCCCTCCTGCTTATAACTTCTGCAAGGTTCGTGGAAAAAATTATCGAGTGTGTGTGAGCATTTGTGTGTTAGAGCAGACAGGAACACAGGATGGCCCAGTCTTTCAGTGCTGGTGTAATGAATGAGAAGAGCCTCTCCCTGCATTCCCAGTGTGATTCCCAGCACTGTCCTTGAACTTCATTTTATTTCAAATAAGATGTGGGAAGAGGAACTACTTCAGGAGTAAACATGGGCTCCTTTCTCTGCCTCATGCCTCTGTTGGGAGTGTTATCTGACAATCATACCACAGTACACAGTACAGCAGAACAGCAAAAGCACTATAAAAACCAGTCCACGCTGACAGAGTGATTTACCTTTTTTAGAGCCTGTAAATCTAGGACAAAATGCACATAGTAGAATCTCTGCTTCTGGGAACCCTCCTGTCTAAGGGCAGCATTTACAGAAACTCTCACAGCCGCACTTGTGCTCTCACTGAACCTTTAAAAAAAGGAAATCACTAGAGTCTTCAAAAGCAGCTGTGTGAAGGTCTCAGGATTAAATCAGGCTTTATGTTTGGGGTTACCATACTGCATGTGATCCCAGTTTCAAGGGAAAGGTCTTTCACCTGACCCGGTGCTGCCCCTGGGCTGCTGAGCTTTGTAATCCAGTTACCCTCCTGGAGGGTGCAGGTCTTCAGCAGAGAACAATTCTCTGCTTTCTGAGAAATCAGCCTTGTCTGCAGACTCTGCATGCTGTGGCATCGTGTCCTCTAGGCCTGCCTTGGGAAAGGAAGATCTGCAAAGCAATGGGCTGCCACCCAGATGGGGTTTGGGAGAGCACAAAGTATTTGGCCAAGAACTTGACAATAGTGATAAAGATGTAGCTCAAGAAAAGGTTTACTCTGCACATGGGAGTAGACTTTTTTTGGGTTTGAGTTTTTTTTGTTGTTGTTGCTGGATTTTTTCATGTGGCTCCCTTCCGCTCAATACTTTTTATGGTGTTTTGCAGAAAGACAAATTATACCACAGCTCTACACCAAAAAAATAAAGAACCTACTCATGGGCTGCAACAGCTTTTGCTAAATGAAGTTCCAGTGCATTGGCAGGGGCATGACAGCTTGCTAAGCTGAGAAAGGAACACTCTGCCAGGAGGTTTAGCCTTTATTTACTAAAGTTGCACTTGTGTTATTTTGTGTTCCAGAGAATCTGAGAGTCTCTCTTGGAAAAGTGCTTCTCTGGCATGAATGACAGCTCCTGTGGGTTTCCTTTAACAAGAGTCTCTGCCAAATTAACAGCCCATATACTTCATACAGACAGTCTCCCCATGCTTTAAGGTAAACACACAGAAGAAAAACAATTTGGTTCTGTTCCAGGAGTTCTTCAGGTCTCTTTTTTTTCCCCCCTGTTCCACACTGATATTTCTCCCACCTCATCACATCGCTCATTCCTGCATCCCTCTCTCTGCCACAACGAGGCAGGAGGGCAGCTGTGAGTAGCAGAAACCATTTGCCCTGCCTGTGTATGTAGGGAAGTCCACATCCTGCTTCCTGAAAGGAGAATGTAAGTGAGGAGTGGGACCAGGTGCTGCATGTCTTACAGCTCGGCACAGAGCAGTCTGCAGCAGCTCACACTGTTAGAGAAGTTGGGAACAGAGAGGGGAAAATCCAGGTTTGCAAAGGACATTTGCATCAGGGGAAAGGCAGATTTTTATTATGCTTGGATGTGGCCCCCACACAACATTTGCTTTTGCATTCTATCCAGGTCTGCTCTGAGGCTGGTGACAAATGTGTCTGTGACTGCAGGCAGAGCAAGACTGAAGGTCTGAGACCATCCAGTGCAGAGCCCTCTCTTCCTGCCAAACCTCAAAGCAGGCTGCTGAGCACCTCGGGTCACACCAGTGCCTGCTGTGCCTAAGACCAGAGGTCACCATGAGCAGAGAAACGTGGCCAAAATGGCAAAACATAGCTTCCAAAAGTGGGATACAGACTGCAAGACAAGGAGCACAACCCTGTTTTCCCCTGAATGTCTTGCCACTGACCTCTGTGGGGCTGCTCCTGAGAGAAACAGCAGCACAAAGATCATCCCTGCCTCAGCCACCTGCGTTTAGTCTGCAAGCTTCCTGCCTGACATGCTGGCTCTGTGAGCACTTCATTTCTTGGATCATCTGCTCATATCACAACTGCCGTAAAGAGTTATGTAAACAGGCAGTAAAAACAAGCTGCATTTATTTTAGGGTTTTTTTCTGGTTGGTTAGCTTTGTGGTTGGTTGGTTGTTTGGGCTTGGTTTTGGTTGGTTTGGGTTTTTTTGTGTCTGTGTGAAATAATATAGAAATACATGATGGAAAAAGATTCTGAACATGAAATACTGTCCTGTAATATTACAAGGAAATCAGGAAGGATAGAGGCAACTACTTCAGAAAACATGCATGTTTTGCTGTTTATTAACTTTCTCAGGCAAATAGTTTCATGCAGAAGGCTACCCCTGGAAATAGAAACATGTTTTAGATTGGCAGTTTCAAATGTTTTTCCACAAATCTGAAAGCTACTAATATTTAACAGTAGAAGTGAAATTTAAAAAAAAAATTGCTAAGCTTTCCCTCCTAAGTGCACTGTTGAACTGAGGAAAATTCAAATGCCTATGTATTTTACATATGCATCAGCTGTAACACAGCTGACCAGTAAAGTATGGGGATATTTTTAAATATGTGGGGATTGGAATTTAAAACAGATTCCTTACACCTTTACCTGTTGACACTGTCAGTGAATTTCCACACAGTCTAGTGAATAAGCATACAGCATAACATTAATTAGTACACGATTATTTGTACTTTTGCAAGGAATTTGTTTTAAATATCAATCAGCATTGGAGAATTAAGTTAAGTTTTAATCCCGAACCCAGGGAGTCTATGATGCCCTGTCTAATCCTTTTGCACCAGTGCAATAGCTCTGATTTACAGCACTTTGCAGTGCTATAAATGAGTTTGCCTAGTGTGTCATTATACAGCTATGATGTAATAAAATAGGAATAGTAGGAATAGTTAAGAACCGTAATTTAAAATCACTTTAGTTTCCTCTACATATCACCACCAACATTTCTCTCAAAAGCAGTAAAACCAATCAATATTTTCTTCTGGTAAGGTCTGACTCACTGAGTCTCTGTGGATGCTAGGAATTTGGAAAGTTCAGGTACAAACTGTCTCTTCACTTGATGGAGTGCAGCCACCTGTCAGTGGCTCTTTGTCAGACGAGGTGCCTTACTCTTAAATTTTTGATGACAAGAACCAGAGGTCCCACAATAAGAAATGAAAATCCAGTGAATTGGTAAACGGCTACTGCAGAAATCCCTTCCTTTAAGGACATCCCCTGCTCTTAGGGGAAACTTTGTATTTCCTAAGAAAGTTGCAAGATAAGCCCGAAAGAGGATAGCTGTAAAGAGAAGAGGCCATTATCACTTACTTTTCTGGTACTTGTGTCTCTGGAAACCTGGTCAGGGGGCGAACAGGCAGCAAAATCAGGCGCTTCCTATGTTTCTTTCCCGACTGCTTTTCCAGTGCCTGGCCACGGAGCCTGCTCTTGCTGGAGTCAGCCTAGCGCTGGTCCCGGCTGCCTCATTTATAGAGTAGCAGGTCCTTTGTCTGGCGCGTGTCACCACTAGTCCTGGCAATCCAGGGAGCTTGTTTTGCATCTCCCAGGAGATTCTCTCTCTGTCTTGCCTTTTCTCTGCTCACCACATGCCCCCTGCCCTTTTCTGCAGCTGGTATGGGGTGGTAGCTGGAAGCATCCTTACCAGTTTTCATCACTTAGCTCAGTGACTCTGGCTAGGTCAGGTGAACTTTGGCAGGAAAGGATGGAGCCGGCATTAGCAATAATCTAATTTTCCTCTCTATTTCCTCTTCTGTTTGGGGAGATTTTTTTTTTTTTTAATTTTACTTATTTAGCGAGCTCTGAGCTTGTCAGTGTTTCCAGACACAGAGATGGCTCTTTCAAAAGCCCTCTTTAGCATGACTCAGAACTGAGAAACAGGCTGGGGTATTTATTGCACTCCCAAGCAGGAGGAGGCTCCTGCTCTGCTGTGACAGAATGTGAGGTGTAGTTGGGGGGTGATCATGTGCAGGCAAGGGGATCCTTGCACTTCCTGCTTTGGTAGAAGCTCCCTCTCACTTGGAGTCACTGCTGGCACCTTTTGCAGCCAGAGGACAGCAACAGCTGGTGTTGTCCCAGTGCTGCCCCAAGCCCTGGCTGCCCCTCTGCCTCACTCCGTGTGACAGCAGGAGGCCACAGGTGTGAATTCACACCTCTTCCAGCCTGCCCTTCACTTCAGGGCCACTGGAGGTTTAACTCGTGCTTTTACAGCAAAGATGAGTCAGCTCCATACCCCTGTGGCTAAGATGTAGGCTCGGTGAAACACAGGCTTCTTCCTCCACTGCTGGGGTGTCCCCAGAGCTTCCTTTCTGCTCAAGGACAACAGGCGAGCAAGGTGACATCTGAGTGCAAAACCCAAAACCTGCAGAATAACCCCACCCCCGTCACGTGTCTGTGTCCGTAACAGAGACTGGTCCGTCCAGCCTCGCCCTTGCCCTGGGTAACAACTCATTCATAGGTCAAACACTGGCACAGGTTGCCCAGAGAGGTGGTAGATGCCCTGTCCCTGGAAACACTCAAGGTCACTTTGGGTGGGACAATGAGCAACCTGATCTAGGATGTCGCTGCTCAATGCAGGGAGGTTGGACTAGGCGGCCTTTAAATGTCCCTTCTAACCCAAACCAGACTTTATTTCTATGAAAATAGTCACAAAATTTCTCCAGGCACAGGCCAGCTTAGGCTTACTAAAATCACACAGATCCTTTAGAACCTGTACAATCTTTTCTGCTCCTCCATCCACTTCTCCACTAAGTGCTGGGAGTTTTCTTTGGATGAACATGAGAGCAAATAGGGAGAACAAGAGCAAGATGTCTACTTACGCCCCAGAGTAACAGGAAGTATCCTGGGGCTACAAAGAGGAACAAGGGATGGGGAAGGAGAAGCCCCAGCCCATCACCCTGTTTTTATGGGGCAGGAAAACCTCTGCACCCAGGATAAGGCAGCTTTAGGCACACTCCACCACTTCCCTCTGCCAAGTCCCGGGAAAGCTCAGTTAGTACCCAGACCAGCTCGCCCCAAACAGCAAGATGGCTCAGCAGTGCTCACCTACTGAGTTTTTAAAGCACTGAAAATGTTTCGGTTATCAGGATTGCTCGATAAATATTAATGAGCCAGCAGTGGAATGACGCGGTTGCTCTCCGGAGAGAATGAGCCTCGGGTCCCTGCCGGGGCAGAGCTGTTCCCTGCAGAACTCGACTGAGGGTTCAGCCCTTTCACACGGTAAATTAACAGTGGCACTACAGCCTGAAAGCTGTGTCAACCGCTTCATTTAGCACAAGTGTTATGTTAACTAAAGGCCCTATTCCGGAGGGGCCTTTGGCCTCACAGAAGCCTAATTTCCATGTAATTTACATTGGAGAGTTGGAGAGTGCCCCTCCTCTCTGTTACTTCCTCCAACCCATTATGTACCCAAAATCTGCACCGAGATGCTCCAGCCAGCGGGCAGCAGTAGGGAAGGGGGCTTTGTAGGTCCCGAAAGGGAAGGGAACTGAAGCTCTTGATCCCTAACTACTTGGATACTTCACTGCCTAGAGCTTTCAGAACCTGGCCAGACAAAGCACAGTAAAATACACAGTCAGGAAAGCTTCTTTTCGTGCAGGGAGAGGAGAGGGGCAGGGCAGACTGCTTTTCATTCCCACTCGTGCATCCACGCAGGAGAGTGTGGAAACACGACAGCACTTTGTCCTGCACTGCTGGGGCACACCAGGACCCACTGCCAGGCACTGAGCAGGAGGTCCCAGGTGCAGAGCCAGCACTGGGAATGCTGATGAGATGGCACAGGGTTGCTGACTTTTACGCCAGCTTGAAGGGTCTTTTTCACCCTGTCAAAATGCTCTAGAGGGGTCATACATCAGAGTCTGCTTCACTGTGTCTTTATTAAGCTTCCTGTTGAGCTGTGATTAGTTGGCACCCATGAACAGCACCAGTTTCATTCATCTTCCTCTCCATACTTGTCAGTGACCTGGCAGCAGGGGGAACACATTACCAATCCATCCCTGCAACCCTGACATTGCTTTTCCACAGACCAACCCGTAGTTGCCAGGATGGTACAGCTCAGCCAGGAACAAGAGGTGTGGAAGGAACATTGCACCCTGGGCTTGCTCTTCCTCACAAAAATTTCTGCTGGGATACATCCTGACAGTTTCCCTGGAGTCTGGGGTAATTCTTTACCTGCAACAGGTCTGGTTTTCAGCAGCCACCTGCTACCAGTTCATGAAAAGTGAAGGGGACACAGAATGCATTTTGTAAGGTGTGATATTAGTGGGTCACATCAGCCACCTCACCTCTGCACCAGGAACTGCTTGAGCTGGATGAAGCAGCACACTGACTGCACTGTTCTTATGCAACTGCACTTCCACGTGTGACTTTGTGAAGTGGGACACTTGAGAGCTGGCCACTTTGAAGAGGTCAAGAACATGTGGGTGGCTGCAAAGTGTGAACGACTCAAAACTGGGTCTCTTTTTGAAATTTGGCATGCCGGGATTAACATTCCAGCCCCTGAAACATCCTAGGGGCATAACCCTCGTTGTTCCTCTTCCTAAAACGAAGAAAAGCTGTTTCTGGCATAGGGGACTGTGTGGCATGCCAGCATGTGCAAAAGTCTTTATCCTGCTGCACAACTTCCACGGCCAACAGAAGCCTCTCCAAGACAGAGTGATGGTCAGATGTGCAAACAAATGCTTATGGTTCACACTGGGCCAGACCTCAAACTCTGTCTTTCTCTAGCAAAACTTTTACTTGCAAGTGACCAGGATATAGCAGAGAATCCTGCCAAAAAATGAGCAGAGATTTCAAAGGATGGGCCTGGATTCAAGTAATTTTTTTCTGCTTTGTGAGGTGACCCAGGTGAGGCTGATGAAAGCAGCGCACGCAGAGTGATGGCAGGGAAAGGACAGCGAGAGGCTGCGGACACACAGCTGTGTTATCACTGCGAGTTCAGAGCCGTGCTCCACATATGGGAACAATAGGAAACAATCACGCACATCTGGGCTCCTGCCCTTTAAAATCATAATTTAGATTAATAGATTTTGAGTATATTGAGCTGGAGGAGGCTGCTTGAGGTTCAGAATAGCAGCTGCACGCAGACTGCTGAAATATTAAACTTTCATCATCTGAAGCTTTTTTTGTAGCATTTTGAATCTCTTATTAGTGTTAACAAAACACATCAGGGGGTGCTTTAAATTCTGGCCACACTTTTTGGCTTAATTCCAGAAGCCAAAAATTTTCTCCTTTTTAATGCTGAAACTTGCTGATAGCATTGAAGAAAATGTTTAGCCACAGAATAAAGAGACTGAAAACCTAATGTGCCTCTAAACCTTTTCACTAGGAGCAAGGGGAGAGACAAACAGCTCATTTTCCACTTGACACAGATGCACCTCGACATTAAAAGTTCTTGGAAATCACGTAAAATAGAGGAAAACAAGGCAGGCATATGAAAGGATAAGCAGCTGCCACTTTCAGGGGCACGCAATGTGGAGCTCAGCCAGGTTGCATGCAGCAATAAGGCAACCACAGCAGCATCACTCAAAACAGAGATTCAAACAAATGTGGAGTTGAATTTAAGAAAACCTTTCTGACCAGACTGAAGGCCCCAAAGGTCTTTGCCATAGGTGCAGCTTCTACAACAAACTTAAAATTAATGACAAAAAGTTGACAAGAGACCAAGAGGTTTAATTTCCAGTATGACTTCAGGAAAAACCCTCAACCCCCAGCCATCTGGATTTGATGTGATGGGAGTCTCCAGGATTTTCCACAGTCTGGCAAGTCCTCTTCCTTCATGTGCAAGTCTTTGGAGCCCTGCAGCTTGTTCTTTGAGGTGAACTCTTGTAAGAAAGGAGACTTGCTCTGGATCTGTCTAACATCTCTTAGTGCGTGTTGCTGCATGGGAATGGCTGAGGTTGAAATCCTCAAAGCAGAGGTCCCTTGTTTGGTGCTTGAGGCTGCTCCTCTTGCAGGACCAGCAGTGCATGTGTGTGCAAAGGGAGTCTCCAATAAAGCCAGCCTTTCAGGAGCTCATTATGATTACACAGTCCATTTCAGATAGAGAAAACAGATGTACTCACTATTCTAACTGTTAAAGGTAGCTTTCTTCCTTCACCTTTAAAGTTATTCCATCCTATTATTTTGCTGAATTATGAATGTATGCCCATATTGCTACCTTGATATTGGCGACATGGTATAGTTTCAAATTCCATTTTCAACAGCCTTGTTTCTGTTGTTTTTAAGTATATTTCTGTATTTCAGATGCGCAGCTGGTGCAAAATGATGAACTTTCCTCATTTACTACAGAGCAGTGCTGATTTGCAGCATGCAGATATCACCCCATTACTCTTTTAATTCACCTGAATTCCATCATATGACCATGCTAAACACCCCCTTACTTTCCACTGCCTCCATGGAAGCCAACAGCAGACAGAGAAAGGAAGACAAATTTTCGACAAAATTCCTTCAGGTGAGAACAGTGCAAGATGCTTATCTGACCACCTGCATTTTCAAAATAATTCTTCAAGGTCAGGCAGAAGCTCCTGATGGTTTGGACCAGGGTGTCCATTCCCCACCTGACCATGAGTATCATTCCTTCAGAGCTGATGTCCCAGCCAGCACACCCCAGCACAGGGAAGCTGCTCCATGAACACCAGTTAAGTCCTTCCCATTCACATCGGCGCGTCCCCACCCCACCTGTGTCTGTCACCTGAGCCCATGAAACCAAGACATGCCCTGTGACCTGCTGGACCCATCACACCTGCAGGATATGAACCCTGTTTGTACAAATTTTAAACAGCCCTCGAGACAGCTTTGCCTACCCTGAGTGAACAAGACATAAGTATCAGGATGTGTGTTCAGCAATGGAGAAGGACTGGGGGGCAAATTCTCTTGGCCATCTGTGGATACAAAAAGCCCAGTGCAAAGCCCTGGTTGTATCTGCCACAGCAGAGGCAGCCTCATCCTTGTCACAAACGAATTGCATTCATCCAGAAGTACCTTACCACAAATGCAGCTCAGCTTGGTTTTCTGGGTCATTTACAGTGGGCACACAAAGAATCAACAAGCTCTCAGCTCCTCTGTATTAGTTGCAACTGACCTCTCTTGCCTTCTCCATCTCTCTACTCCAGTTGGTAAAAAAAATACCATTGGTTCTCCCTGGATGAAAAATGTGACAGCCTCAGAGACCAAGTGAGAGCCATAAGCCACGTTCTGAGAAATTGTCAAACTTGAGGAAGGTGCTGGTGTGACTGCCTGGGCTCCTGACCAGTGTTTCAGGAAGCCTGTACCAAACCCAGAGCCAGAGGAGGTGATTACCTTGCCTGCACTAAAGCACAGGAGCAGGTTTGGGGCAACACAAGTCCAGGCTTTGCAGGCACAGATTGTTTTTGTTAACCTGCCCCTTCCTTGAGTTCGGTCACTGTGCTCAGGGGCTGAGTTCAGGCTGGTGACAGCATCTCTCAACCAAACCTTGTTTGAGGTGCTGGGCTTTCCACTGTGAATAAACGAACTCATAACACATAACGAATGCAAAGTAACAGGCAGGAATCACAGAATAAGCTGAGTTGGAAGGCACCCTCAAGGATCATTGGGCCAGCTCCTGGCCCTGGACAACACCGTCCCCAAGAGCCACACCGTGTGCCTGGGAGCATTGCCCAAACACTCCTGGTCTCCGTGCTCCAAGGGATGCTCCTCCAGCACACCAGAGGTACCATCCTGGGGCAAAGTGCTGGCCTCCAGGAATGCACCAGCACTGCCCTCCCCAGCCCAGCACCAAGGCACTGTTAGTGCACAGGCAGCACCTACTCCTGGCCTTTGGTTTGCTGGTGTCTCCCACTGCTTGGCCAAGGCAGAATGCCTGCCTGCCTGCATGGAAACAAAGCCCTGCTCCCCTGCTCCTCAGCCCGGCACTCTCTGCCCATCCCTTTCAGCAGTGCTGCCTTTTTGCAGTTTAAATGTTCCTTTTTAGAGTGCCTTTTATTTCCAGCTTGGAGAGCAGGGGGACGAGAGATGGGATAGGGATGCTGAAGTAGTAATTTGCATAATCTGATTAACAGAGGATTATCCAATGGCTGCTGAACAGCCTTAGTGTGCTTGAGCTAAAAACCTTACTATTCATTGCTCTCACCACCCTGCAGGGCGGCTGCACCTGCAGCACCAGCTAATACTCTCCTGGGGACTTCAAGGAAGGAGAAAAGCGGGGGCATATTTTTATTATTATCTGGGGGAGGGTTGAGGAGCTGCAGCTTCTTTTGTGCAGCCCCTAATTGATCTGTCTGCATTAGTCACTAGGAAGATGAAATGAAAGCTGAGCCAGTTGGCATTATCGGGAACAGTCATCACCTTTGAAAAGGGCCAGCTTGTGTGGCTCTTCCCAGTTTCCCTGTGGCCAGTTCACTGGGGCCCATCCTGACCTGCCATGAAAGGAGCTGGGTAGAAGGGCCCTGCATATGCCAGGACCTAAAGCACAATTTCCCCTGAGCCTCGCTCAGCTGGGGGCAAACGAGGCCCAACCCTTGCTCTAAGACCTCTAGGATCATCAAGCCCAGCCATTAACCCAACACTGCCAAGTCTTCCATAAACCATATCTGTAAGTACCTCATCTACACATCTCTCATATCCCTCCAGGGATAGTGGTTCCACCATTTCCCTTGGCAGCCTGTTCCAGTGCTTGACAAAGCTCTCAGAGGAGAAATTTTTGCTGGTATCCAATCTAAATCGCCCCTGGAACAACTTAAGGCTGCTTCCTCTTGTCCTGTCACCTGGGAGAGGAGACCAATCCCCACCTTGCTATGACCTCCTTCCAGGTAATTGAAAGAAAAATAAGGTACTCCCACCCCAAGCCTCCTTTTCTCTGGGCTAAATAATTCCAGTTCTCATAGTGGAGAGCAGCAAGCTCTCCTGTAACAATTCAGCAGGCAGGCTAAAAAAAAACCAACCTGAAAGGACAGATAAATGCCATAGCTCCTTGAGCACACTACAAAACTCTGCACCACATAAGGGCATTGACTGGGGCTGAGTCCAGCTCTCCCAGAAGGAATGGGAGATGGGTGAAATTCAGGTCCTGGCAAGACGAGTTCAACACCTGCTGGTTTCCACAGAACCCCAAGCACCCACCCAAGATGAAGGGTTGAAACTCCAAACTGAGAAACATGTGGACTCTAGAATGGAAAGAACTGGGAAGACAGAGATCTCCAGCTCAGGAGAAAAACCAGATGGTATAAGATGGAACCTCCCACACACACTCACATCAAAACCAGGGGAAGAGGAAGAATTTGGATTTTTTTTTTTCCCATTATACAGAGGGACATCTGTAAGGCAGGCAACTTTAAAAGGTTTTAGAACCTTCCAATGAAGCTAAAACTGGACTTTCTAGAAGAAAGAGACACAAGCAAATTTAATTCCTGCCCCAGCAGAAATGCTGCAATATAATCACCCAAGACTAATTGTGAGTCTTTGTTTGCAGGAGCACACTCCATCCTTACGGCGAGGTCTGGAGATGCTTTACATATTCACTTGTGACTCAGACTGCTGCATTTGTTTCTGAAGAGCTGCCTGACAGCTGCCATTCACTGACACCACCTAAACAGATTTACAGCTCAGTGTGTCTTCCTTACTCCTCCTCACAGTGCAAATGAACAATGGAACACAGTGGCCCAATAAAACAGGGAGGTTGCAGGGTGTCCTGAAGTCATCCTGCCTGTTTGCTCATCCAAATTTTCCTCCTCTTCTTAAGAAAGAAGAGGAAATACTTCTGACTTCAGGGCAAAAACCACAAGAACAAAGGCTGAGAAGCAGCCTCCAGAGGACACGTGATGTGTGCACATCCATCACCACTGAGAGGGTTTTTTCAAGGAACTGTGACACAGAGAAATGTCCTTTCACTGTTCAACCCTCAGCTCCCTGGAAACAATGACCTCTGCCAGCTGCTGGGTGACCTGCCAGGGTGGACAGCAATTGCACCTGTGGGATGGCCAACAAGGTGTCCAAGGTGTCCATGGCAGTGGTGTCTCCATACTCCTCCCCGTGGCAGAGGTGTTGCCAAGCTATTTCTATGCCTTGGTGTAATTAATATTCCTGGGTTTAGGAGCTAACTAGAATCTACAGAGACTGATAACACTGCATCCTGGGGTACACGAGCTCTCCTGCTTTGAGAAAGATAATCTGTGTTGCTAAACTAATCCTTCATGCTGGCATCTTCCCAGATGTCAAGAGGAATGAAGAACTGACAGCAATCCCACTAGAATTTCTCTGTGCCACGCGCTGTGGGAAACCTGTTTCCTACAGAGCCTTATTTCTCTGTACAGCTGTAGCTCTGTGAGGCCTTCTTATGCCTCATGATTGTTGAATCTAGACCCTTGTCTCCTGATCAGAAAAACATCCAAAATGGCAAGAGGCAAAATAGGTGTGAAAGGAACTCGCACATGTTGGCGGATAAAAGTCAGGCCCCTTCTTCACTTGGTCTTGTACCTTCAGTACAGGCCTGTTCTGTGTTTTGGAACTGAAGGGCTAGGAGCTGGTGCAGATCATCTGGCACCTCACGGTGTCCCAGGAAAGGAGAACGTTTCCACGGATCACAGACACAGCAGAGACAACAGCAGCATTTGTTTACTCCATCGTGTGTTCCCAGAGATGGACTTTTATATATATTCCCCAGAGGCTCAGCAGCCAGAAGAAGAACATTTCCTCACAGCTGCTATTACCTTTTTTCCATGCTTCTGTCCCCCCCACAAAAAAAGCAGCAGAGCTATTTAGCTGCCGTCCATTCCCCAGGCACACAAACTTGACCCACATGAGGCACAGAAAATACACAGACAGCACAAACAGAATGAAGAAAAAAAACCCTTCTCCTGAGCAGCGGGCACATTTCTCACGATAAATCTTCAACATACAAATAGCAGCAGCTCCTCCCCAGCAGACAGCAGGCAAAGTTATGGAGCAAAAATCATGCCAAGGAAACACATTCAAATGCCAGGGTCTAGGTCTGCTCACAGTGGTGAGAGGGAGGGATGCATCTTGTGAGCAGGTTGTGCTGCTCCAGTGTTAGGTATCAGCTTAAACATTCGAGTGTTCTCCTCAGAAAGGTGCAACAAACCAGGGGCTCTTGCCTTTCTCCCTTGCCCAGCCCTGCCCCCGGCTCCCTCCTGGCTGACTCCGGCTCCCTGCACAGCTGAACAACTGTTTGGGAACACAGGACAGCTCAGCTCGGGGGCCCTGCGTTATTTATGAGTTTGGAAATCAGAGCCCTTTGGTTCACTGCCAGTAAATGGCAGTGATTGGAAGGAGGCGGGGGGGGAGGCTTGTGTGCAGCTCTTCATTCTCTATTCCCTGTGAAAAGGGAATCACTCCAGCTAACTGGCCCATGGAGATAAGGATTTCAGACAATCTGCATTATCCTGATAAGCCAGGTTTGCATTTCATAAAGATTGTTTGTTAAGAACCTCAGTAAAATAAAATACAGTCAGACGGGCTTATCAGCACAACTCATTTCCACTCGCACCCCTC
>VWZW01002806.1:50885-72358 GCA_013397115.1 Edolisoma coerulescens | reverse complement strand
ACATTTTTTTCTCCCCCTATAAATTAAGGTCCCTGCTTGTGTCCCATGTCTCTGGGATGGAACACGGACCGGGCAGCAGTGGGGGAGAGCTGGGGAGGACAAGGAAGAATAGCCTGAAACCTCCCAGCTGCGACTGGTCACTGTTAAGAGCCGTGGTTCTGATTCACAGTGTGTGGGAGGGCAGCAGTGCCCACCTGGTGGGTGGTTTGGATTTGCCCTTTCCAGGGCAAACCAGAGCAGCTAGGCTGGCATCAGCAGCCTTCCCTCTTTGCACCAACGAAGGATCAGAACACAAAGAAGGAGTTTATACACATTTCCCTCTATTTCATGTTTTCCCATTTCCTCACATAAAAAAAACCAGAGACTCTGACATGCAAAGTTATGGACTCCCAAGCCCCTGGCAGTCTTCCCTCTTCAAATAGGCCATAGTCAAGCATTTTGCTATAAAACAGCGTTGATGAATCATGGAAAACTATTAGAACACCCTCTGGTGCTCACCCTTTCCCCCTCTTTTTTTCCCAGCACCTGCAGGGAACACACCAAGGCCATTCTGTTTGGACAGTGCTGCCTTTCCAGGAGGTGGATGCCCATTTCTGCACAGACCCTGGGCATTATTCAGGTACCACACTAATTCAGATTCAGAAAATCCTTTTCCAGTCCCCCTTGGATGAAGAGTCCCAGGGAAAGGCAGCCACACAAAAGCAATTAACAAACACAAGGCCTTCCACGGTTTGACAGCCAGCGCAATTACAAAGTCACTTAATCTGTATCATCTGCTGTTTCCAGCTGCCATTGCTCCACACTTTTATTAGGGTTTTTTGGCAGAAAGAGCTTAGCAGAAAGCACCCTGGTAGGGCTCTGCATTTCTACCTCAGTCCTTGCTAATCCTGTGGAGTAACACAACAATTAGTGCCACAGGTAAGGACAACTCTCTCACACCTTTTAAGGACTCCAACCCACAGCATGAACACTGGTGACCATCACAAAAGTTGCATTAACCCCATTTCAAACAGATTCCTCCTCTTCAGGGCCATTTGTAGCTGAAATTTGAACTCAAGTGGCAATGCCTTGTATCACTTCAGTGGAAGTTCTCATGAAACCCCCTTGCCTCAAAAAGTGAGATGGGAGATGTGGCAGTCTGGTCACCACTCTGGCCAAAATCCAAAGTACACATCTCCAGGCTTCAACCAGCCTCATGCCAGGCTGCCAGATGAGACATTAGTGAGGACTGGTTAACAACCAGAGCGGCTCAGAAGTGATGCTGGGAGATTTGGTGGTCAAAGGAAGAACAGGTAACAATATTTCCTGGGACTTTCCTTGCCTTATTCACAGGAGATACTGCGGACCTTTACTCAGAGGTTAGAACACCTCCACTGTGCTGCAGGGAAAGGCAGGTCCGAGGAGGGCTGAGGGGCAGCAGATTAATTGGCTGACTTCATTAACTGCTCGCAGCAAAGTGGCTGTAAAAGACCAGCAAGAAGAGGCTAATGATGGTCTCAGCACATTGACCTCAGCAACAGCCTTATCTCAGCAAGAAAGAACAGGCACTTTTTCTGATCAAACAGCAAATGCATTACAGAGGCTTCATTAACCCAGAGAAGTGGCTGCAGCAAACAGCCAGGGACTAAAGGCATCAGCAGTGCAGGAAAGTCATCACAGGTGGCTACAGGCAGCACATGCCAGCGTCTTTGATGGAGATGGGTCCCGAGCTCCTTCACTGGTGGTGTTCCTGTGTTTCCAGGTATGTTGGAGATATGGGGATTGAGTTTACCACTAACAAATTTGTAGATGTCACCGAGCTGGGTGGGAATGTGGATCTGCTGGAGGGCAGGAGGGCTCTGCAGAGGGGGCTGGTCAGGCTGGATCCATGGGGTGAGGCCAGTGGGGTGAGGTACAACCAGGGGAAGTGCTGGGTCCTGCCCTTGGGTCACAACAGCCCCTGCAGCTCCAGGCTGGGGGAAAAGTGGCTGGAAATCTGGAAAAGACCCTGGGGGTGCTGGTGACAGCAGCTGGACATGAGCCCAGGGGTGCCCAGGTGGCCAAGGAGGCCAATGGCCACTGGGCTGTCCCAGCCATGGTGTGGCAGCAGGACCAGGGAAGTGACCGTCCCTGTGCTGGGCACTGCTGAGGCCACACCTCAAGTGCTGTGTCCAGTTCTGGGCCCCTCACGACAAGGAATTGAGGGGCTGGAGAGTGTCCAGGGAAGGGAACGGAGCTGAGGAAGGGGCTGGAGCCCCAGGATTGGCTGAGGGAGCTGGGAAAGGGGCTCAGCCTGGAGAAGAGGAGGCTCAGGGGGGACCTTGTGGCTCTGTACAACTCCCTGACAGGAGGGGGCAGCCGGGGGGGTCGGGCTCTGCTCCCAGGGAACAGGGACAGGAGGAGAGGGAATGGCCTCAGGCTGGGCCGGGGAGGTTTAGGTTGGACATTATGAAGAATTTCTTCCCAGAAAAGGTAATCAGACATTGGAATGGGCTGCCCAGGGAGGTGGTGGAAGTCACAGTCCCTGGAGGTGTTGAGGAAAGGCTGGAACTGGCACTCAGTGCTCTGGTCTGACAGAGTAGTGGTTGGTCCCAGGTTGGACCTGATGGTCTCAGAGATCTTTCCCAACCTGCTCGATTCTCTTATTGTATTTATCTATTTATGAGGCTCACAGAGCAAAACAACACCACCCAAGAACACCTCCAAGTCAAGCCAAAAGCCATACTGACATCCTTTTCCCTGTCTGTGCTGGGACTGAGTCACAGAAGTGCACTTTTCTTTCCAAAAGGACACCTCGTTTTGGAAGAGTGGAGGCTACATTGCACTGCTGGATGTCAGAGGATGTCAGACCCTGGGGCTGAGAAGGTATGCTTCAAGAAATAACACCTCCTTTTCTTCCAAATAATGCACAAGAACCCACTGCATCGCTTAACTGGGGGGGTACAGGGGTATGATCTGCTCACCTCTCACCCCCATAGAGGGATGGGGAGGAGAATCAGGGGAAAATGACCCATAAATGGGTTGAGATAAGAATAGTTCAATAACTGAAAACAAAGTAAAATACTCATAATGCTGGTAATAATAGCAATAATGATGAAAGTGAGAAAGCCCAAGAGAAACAAGAGGTGCACAGTTGCTCACCACCCATAGATCAGTGCCCATCCCATCCCCCAGCAGGTATCAGTCCCTTCCAGACAACTCCCCTCAGTTTATACACAGAGGCTGATATTCTCTGAAACCCTTGGATTGTTCGGCTCACCTGCCCCAAAGGCTTCTTATGCACCTGCCCACTGGTACACCATGAGAAACTGAAAAGGCCTCAATTTCAGGTAAGCATTACACAGCAACAGCTAAAACACAGGCACGTTATCAACATTTATTCTCATACCGAATCCAAAATCACAGCAACACACCAGCTACTGAGAAGAACATTAACTCTGTCCCAGCTGAAACCATGACAGTAAAGAAAACTTTGCCCAGGGAATAAGGCACCAGACATCTGGTCAGTCACTGAGGGACCCCTTTCTGCATGACACAAATGTATCTCGGTTTCCCAAAATGAAATAATTAATTAAAACAAAACACACACACACAAAAAAAACCCCAAAACCCAACAGCCTGGCCTGGCTCCTATCTTTATCAGCTGTTGCCGATTTAATCTTCTCTCCCCTTCCATGTTTGTCCAGAAATCCCTCTTCCAGTGCAGCTGGAAAAGGTTGTTACCCACAGGCGACCAAGCCTGAATGCTGACAGTGTGAGATGATTACAGGAGCCCAAAGAGCAAAACACACAGATTTTTCCACAGAAAACGCTCCTAGCTGCCCTAACGGCCTCCTGAGACACTGCTCTGGACAGTGGCAGTGATAAAGCAGGGCTAGTGTCAACTCCAGAAGAGAGGCCACACAGTTCAACAGTAGCTCCTCGTGGAAGCCGCTTTACTCGAGAGTTTTGACTTCTGTGACAGGAAGTGGCTGGGTAGGAGGCGCTGTAATTATTTGCTTTATGTCAAAGAGAGCCACTTGGCTTATCCTGGTTTTGAAGAGGAAGGAACAGAAATGGCTGAGCTGAGGAAACACAATGCTATTAAGCAAGATTATCAGCTGGTGTAAATTGTCCACTGGTGCCACTTTACCAAAACAGCTGATGTACATCAGTGCACACAAGTGCCAGACAGACTTTGATGTCCTTGCACGTCGTTTCTCAAGTTCCCTTCTACTGTTCTGCAATCCATAGTATGACAGANCTCAGAGAGTTCTGCTGGCGAGTAATAAAGGACAGAACCCCGTCCCTAGGAGCCACTGCGCTGTCACAAGCCAGTCCTTGGAAGGAAGGTGTCTGTGTTGTTACACACCTCTTTCATCTGTGCAAAACACACAATTGCAGTGCACAGTGCTAAGCAGAGACTGATTTTCTCCTCAGCTGGCAGACTTTAGACTTCTAGAGAATTCCAAAGCAGCAAAGGATGCAGGCTGTTTAACACCAGCAACCAGCATCTCCCTGGCTCTGCTTCAACAGCAAGGGCATAACAAGATCAGCTACTACTTTTTCATCTGGACAGCATGGGAAGACTCAGCCGTACTTCCAGGATCCTCTCCTACCTGCATCACCACAGCTTTGCCCATCTTCCGTGTCTGAGGTTAAAAGGGCAAGGTGGTGGAACAGACACAGGCCCTTCTGTCAGAATAATGCTCCTGGACAGGTGAAAAGTGTCAGCATCTCTTTGAGACCCTGCCTGCCCTGTGCAGTCAAGCATTGTCCATCCCATGATTGTTTGGCAGCCTCAGTTTGGCTCATACATACCCTTTTTGGAAGAGCTGCATTTACCCTTTTGTTGCAAGCAATCACATTTTTTCAGGTGTTCAAGATGCTGCAGTTTTCTCATTTCCAGTGGCAATTCACCAGCACTCCTAGCATGAGCTCCAGTGTCTGATTCCAGAAATAGATCCTTTCTTAAGCTCATGTACAAATGATGATTCCAATTTCCACTTTGTAAAAGCAGAAAGTTGTAGAAAACTGCTACAGAATCATGGGAAATAGGAACTCCCTCCAGATGGAAGATAAGATTAACTACAGACAATCCTTTACTACAGCCAGCCTTGGCTGGCATTTGCCTGATGTGTTCTTAGAGACCCCCACAGTCACAGGTTTTACACATTTCCACATGTAAAATACTCCAGTTTCTATGGAGGTGGATCAATTTGCATTCCTCCCATTTACTTCTATTTCCTACCACCCATGGATAGGGAGCACACACATCCCTTCCTTTTCTTATAACTATCTTTTACGGCTTTTGAAAATGGCCTTTTATGGTCCCTTCTCTTCAGGCAATGCTATTTCTTCAGCCTTTTCCTTATCATTATTCTGGAGCTTTGAACACTTTTCCATCTTTAACAGCTGCACATAAATAAAATGAAAAACCTTGTTTGCTAGAGGAAAGTCAAGAGACTTCGCATATGGGTGCTTAAAACCATCAGGAGAATTTAGGAATTGCCCTCCTCTCCAGAGCACTTACAAAATGAAGGCAGTTAGTAAGTTAAGAAGGTAACAGAGAATTAAGAATCCATTTCAGGTGAGGCAATTCAGGAGAACCTAAGAGGAAACACACCTCAATCTGTCTGTTTCTGTGGGAATGGTAAGGCTTCAGCCTCCTGATATGCCTTCCAAGTGCAGCAGTTCCATGATGTTCACCCCACTCCTTGGGACACAATCTGCATCCAAGCAGGAAATCTGTGGCCAGAGCACTGCACAGAGAGTGACAGGAGATGTGCAACATGCAATCTGTGCAGGTGAAGGATCCTTT
Source organism: Edolisoma coerulescens (assembly GCA_013397115.1). Taxonomy (NCBI): domain Eukaryota; kingdom Metazoa; phylum Chordata; class Aves; order Passeriformes; family Campephagidae; genus Edolisoma; species Edolisoma coerulescens. The sequence continues at coordinate 66,579 of VWZW01002806.1, read as the reverse complement.
CTCCTACATGTGGGCATCTGCTTTATTCCAAGTATCTTTGTTATATCCAAGTATCTTTATTAAAAAATAAAAGCTCAAAGATAGGCAGTCAATAAGCAGTGTAAGAAACATTTCAGGACTTTCCTCTGTGCGTTATGTCATGGTAACTGCAATGAAGTCTGTTAAATGCTGCCCAAGATGACAAAACAAAGGATGAAACAGCATCTCGAGTTGCAAATTAGACTCTCCTTTTAATCAGTGTTAAATACACATTTGTATCTTCTGAAGAGAAAACATTTTAACCTGAAGAATACCTCACAGGTATAATCAACCGTTCAAGACATCCTCCCTTTCAGGGACATGCTTTTTTTTTCCATTAGTCTTTTCATCTGCAAAGTCAAAAATTTGACAGATTGTAATTTTCTGAGAGCATCTCTTCTTTCACTCTTAAACATTTATCACATCTGAGAAACTCACAGGCTTACTGCATGTTATTACACCAAGAAGTTCAGGACAACAGAGTTATGAACATGAAAACCACAAGGACATTCTCTTTTTTTTTTTTTTCCCCATTTTAAGGAAAAAGTACAAAAAAAATCTACCTGAGAGTTTATCCCCTATGATGTCATGGTTACTTTAACAAGTGAATCGTGTTAGCAGGATTTTACATCTCTCTCTTCCTTAACCAGGCAGAGTTAACAAAGTTACCATCCAACTGAAGAGCCAGCCTGACAAATTGTTGCCAGAAGCTGAATAATTCACTCCAGTGTTTCAGTGGCAGGAGAAACTGAAACTGAGAGGACTGGCAGGATTGCTGCTGCAAATTTCATGAACAGTTGGTATTTGTACACATTTCTCCTTTCCCTTAGAGAGAAGCCTCTGTTCTGTGAAACAGAAAACCATGAATAATCCCCATTTCTATCTACTTGCAGGAAAGCAGGGACAGCTGTAATTTTCTAAAAATCAGTCAAACGTTTTACAGGGAGAACACAAGGATTGGGACATTAAACAAGAATTTTATTTTTTTTCCACGGAGAAGCCATCCCAGCAGCATGCACCTTCACATTCTTAAAGAAGAAAAGAGCGAATTGAAAAATGTCCAATGTGGATAGTTTCTCCTTCCATTCATTTAGTGTTACACCATTACCAGATACCTCCTAGATGTAAAGCAGGTGGTCACACGGGTTCTGTGCAACAGGAACATTCCACTCCCAAGAGCAACCTGTTGCACATGGTAGGGATGTATCAGTCTCAAATCAAGCACATCTGAGGTACTCGGAACTCTGGTGTTTTGAAGTTAGTCACACGATCTCCTTTGAAAAAAGGGGAACTTCTCTGAGATTTTCCCATCCTAACCTTCTCTCAAGCTTGAGAATTGAAGAGTCTGAAGGTTTTGATGATCCCAGGAATGTTGAAGCCACCTGGCCACTGTTTACATTTAAACAGTCAACTGCCCTTAAGTCTGCTGCAGTCCTCTCTACTCCCTTTGTGCAGCTTTCCTTTCAGCTTCCCTTCCCTCCAGCTGCCTTTTGTCTTCTCCTTTAACCACTTGGAAAAAGCACGATGAAGGTGAAGAAAATACCTGTTAAGCAAAGGGAGGTAAATGTCTCCTTAGGAAACACATGGGGCATTACAAAGGGAACAGATGTCGATGCCTTTGGGCACTGGGAAGTCACAAAGTGACAGTTCTGGGGACAGGCTCTGTCAGCAGCCAAGGGTCAGTAGATTTGGATGACATTGTCCCACTCATCAACAGGCCAGACTCCATTGTCCTGCACGTTGGAGGGTGAGCTCTTCCAGTCCCACGTCTTCACAGGCACCTTCCACTCTGGGCCGTAATTGGCCTCCACGTACTGCAGGGTTTCGCAGGGCACGTGGACCTTGAGCTCCACAAATTCAGTCCAGCACAGAGTAAACTTGGGAAAGAGATACCTGTGCCAGAACGAAAGGGCATGGTCACTGGCAGAAGGCTAGAATGCACCTCTAAGTTCAAGGAGAAAGCAAGAAGCTTCAGAAAGTGGCCATGTTACATTTATACTGTTTTTTCTCCTGCACACTGGACAAGGGTGTTATCAACAGTAATTGGTGAACATTTACCTCATGCTTAGGAAGGAGCATTCCTAATTCTTTTTGTTGCTCGTGCCCATATCATTCTGCCACCTACAGGTTAGTCCCTGCCTCTGCTTTGCCAGTTGCAAATGGGATTTAATAGCTACCCTCTCTATAAAGGTGTCAAGAAGGTGATACCTGCTTACAGCAATGGCAGTTCACAGGTAAATTTCACAGCTTGACCAGAACGACATCCTATAGAAGTGTCAGAGTTCAGGTGTTAAATAATACCAAAGTCTACCTACTGCTTTGGCAAAGGATCACTCCCACTTCTGAAGTTCTGAAGACTCCCACACAAAAAAAAAGTGATCCTAAAATTCCTTTTCACAGGTTAAAATGAAACCATAAGCACTTCGTCCTTCTGAAAAAGGTTTGTGCATTTGTATGATGAACTAGAACTGCCCCCTCCATGTTCTTGCAAGCATGAAGCTAATTTTATTTCTAAGCTCTCAGCAAACAATATGAGAAAATAAAACAATTTTGCTTTATGCCTTAAGTGGAGGGAAAGAACAAAGTGATCAAGCAATTTTTGGATATATATCCAGAGATATATACTGATTAAGTTGAACTCTTACAAGTCCTCTCTGTTAGAAACTTACAGAATTAACTCACTTTAAGGATTAAAGCAAACAGTGTGGATTTGATTCCCAGACTCAGTTTTTGTAGATACTCATTCTCTGCTGGAGAATGCAACTGTCCAGTATTAATTTTGCCAACAAGAAGCCTCAGTCGTTGCAAGCCCAAGACAATATCAGGAAGATGCACATGCTTGTGTCAGGAATGCTGAGGAAGTGTTTGTGCGCATGGAAATAAATGCAAACCACACAGCCAGACTGTGAGGGTTAGAAACCAGCTCTCCAAGGAAACAGAGGCTAAAAATGACTCTGAGAAATATTTTAGGGACTCTATGAGAAACGCTTTAGTTCTCCACCCTTTTAGATGTATAGAAAGTACGCCTGTGCAAATATTTAACTTCCTGAAGAAAACATCTTTTACCTTTCAGTTTTAATCTTAGAAGAGAACTTCTACCCTTCTCTGTGATGATCTAGTAGCAATCAACCTCTCTTCTAATACTACATTATCAGCTGGTGGGATTCCTTTTAGATTGTTAGAGTGGGTTTAGGATTCAGCATGACCGAGCAATCACTTCTCTTCTGACTGACCTCCTCACTTTTGCCTTCCTCCAAAATTCTGATAAGGCTGAGGACTGAGCAAAACTGAGGGTCACTCTGGTGTTGCACATACTCAGATTAATCATGCCAAATGCTCTCACATCTCACAGTAACAAAAGCTGGATCTCTTTTCTCTTTCTGAGGATGTGTTTGGAATAACACATGTCTGGAATTACTTGGCTACGGATTCTGAACAGCTACGTTCTATCACAGCTCAGGGCCTTTATGGTGGTAAACAATCAGTTTTTCCTGCTCCTTTTCTGTATGTGTTAAAATAAGAAACACCAGCTCAGAATTACAGGCTTGGCTTCCCTATGATGCTATGCTTAAGCAAAGTTATTATCTGATTGTTATTGAACTAGAAAGCCACATTTGGTACTTTTAAAAAGCTACCACCAAAAATAAGTACGAGGCTACAAGAAAAGGAAAGAGTTTTGTGAAAGCTGGAGTTCCAAAAGAGCTGTAATATCCAATGATACCGAAGCTGGAGTCCAGCACATGGTCACATTTATCCCCTATTCTCATGCCTTGGACCAGTCATTATCAAAGGAACAGGGGAAAAACATCTCTCAAGTATCCAAGGTTTGATGCTACAGTGGAATTTTGAAGGAGAATGTCAACTCCATTGGCATGGAAACAGCAACTGCAATTTAGATGCAACAGGAGCACAAAGAGAAGGAAAGGAATTTATTGGTCAGCTTGCTTTTCAGAATGCATCACACAAGAAAACTGGAACTGCTGCTGTATTCTAAAAAAAAATACTCTGCTACACAGCACATTTTCTGTGGGGATATTCCAAGAGCTCTCCCTTTAGTCTATTTCTAAATGTGCCTTTTGAATCTGGTTATCAAAATATCTTTCCCAGTCTTTATTTATCACTTCAGAACAAAGACAACTAAGACAAGGATTTGGACATTACCTCCAACTGGATGACAGTGCTCACTAAATTCCCAGTAGCTAAATATAAACAAACACATTTCAGGCAAAATATGAAAGATAATGAAATTCTATAGAAGTCAACAAGGTTTTCAACTAGTCTGCAGCTGTCTCCTTCTGAGTGAAGGTGGGTGATGGAAATAAATCTAATTATCATAACCTATATTCAGTTTGCTGAGTCGATTAGGAAGCTTGTTTGCTGATTTAATACTGAAAGGGGTGAAACAAGAAACATGGGATCCTATTCAAAATTCCATTTTCAGAACATGAACAGTAAGGCCTGCAGGAATCATCTGTGTTGCTGTCACAACACTGCAGCCAACCCAGTATTCCAAATTGCTACCTTAAAATCCCAAATTGTGGGTTTTACTGTGCAAGGAGATTTGAGGCTTTTTGCCATAATATTTCTTTATCAAGACAGATGTCTAAGGATTGATCTTCTGCTGCAAAATTAGTTTGTGCAATAGACACTGTTTTAAAGACTTCTCTCATCTTGGGTGTTTATGTAACAGGGCGCCTGCCACACTCAGATAAGATCTGCCTGATACATGATATGCCAGCCCTGCTTTTGATTTCACAAGAGATCTGACATTTACTCTCTAGTAAGGCACAGGACTGTTCTCTCTCTGCTTCACTGGTCTCAGAGTGCAGAATCTCCACTGATTCCCCTCTGACATCCACATTTCCACAAAGAGCACAGACTTTGCCAGGCAACAGCACACAAAATGCCATCAGTAAACACTATCCTGTTCAATTTCCTTCCTATTAGTGGTATAAATCCAGCTCTTACTTAAATTTCTTGCCCGACTTGGCCTGAGTTCCTCCATTCCATATGTGATCATCCTCTTCATAGAAGAAAAAAATATCAAGTTTCACATCATCTTCTCCCTGAAAAGAGAGTTCCAAGCTGTCTTCCACCTGGAAGACAAAAATACACACAAAAATACAAAGCAACTTATGTCAGCAGAAAACAAAAATTTATTTGCATCAGATATACAGGGTGACTTCTAACTGAAGAAAACACACTAATTCTGCATTATTTTTAAACTTATTAAACACTTCTGCAACTGAACTCAAAGTTACAAACCTACAGAAAGACACATATGGAGTAAAATGTTCATTATCTATGTACCTTGCCAAATTTGTGCTTCAGTGGCAACCCTGCTTTCTGGAAGGCTGGAATGATATCTGCTTTGTAGTCCCTTATAAAGATTCCCAAATCCACATCTTTGCTGTGAGGAATGACATTGCACTGTCTATACCAGCCTGAGGGGGAAAAAGGTAAAACAGAAAAATCCCAAACTAGTTAATTCAGGAACATGAATTCAACAGAACAAAGGCAACACAAAAATGAACTGTCCTAAGACCACCAGGCAGAAGTCTTTGGCTGAGGCCATAAACAAGACTTTCTTTAGTATGGAATGAACCACATCAAAGAAAACAAGTATTACTGCACTTAGTCATCTCTCTCCCCTCAGAAAGCCAGGAATGCAAGAGAAAACAAAGATAAAATATCTTTAGTTTTCTAATTTAAATGCATTTATATTAAAAAAAAAAATTTAAAAATTCTTTATCTGGGCCCAAATCTAATCAGCAATGGACAGCTACAGAGCCACAGCTGTGCTTCTGATTTGCAACTGTTGTTTTATACTGCATCCAAAATGTTAATCGTCTTTCAATCACCACTGCAAAGCAGAAAGGCAAGAAGTGGGACACCCTTTTGTCTGTTTCATTAAGGCAGCTTTCTGTAAGTGTTCACTCAGAAAATTATATTCCCTAAGATTAAATAAATACAAGCCAAACGTGCACACACGAGTTCTCACAAACCGTTTCAATAACAAAAGAATCCTCACCAGTGGTAAGACACTGCTTCTACCTCCAGCAGAACTGAAAATTTGCATTACCTACCCTAATGGACTGTCATTTTATTAAAAGTTCTGCTTTCTTTTAAAAGTTTTGCTTTTCATTTTATTAAAAGTTCTTTATTAAAAGTTCTTTTACTTTCTGCTTTTGAAAGAAAGTAAATAAATGTAAACTGTATTTCAGAAGTCAGTGATAAGCATTAAATTGCATGGGAAGAAAAAAAGGTTTAGAGTGTACATGGGCAGCAGAAATATGTGCTCATCACTGTGTTTTCCAGCTGGCACTTCAGTGAATTACAAGTCACAGAAATTAGGGAACTGTTGATTACTTCGTAGCAGTGATGAATCCAACACAGGTAATTGCTAACAACACTAAATGCTTCACTGGAAATTTGCCCAGCATATCCACGGCTCAGATTTCTAAAGAAAAAGCTTTTTTTCCAGGAGCAAAAAGGCCTATTTCAGTACAGTTATTACCTTCCAACCCAGTACATTTGGCCTCTGCTGACATCACAAGCAATGGAGGATGAAATGTTTATAAAGTTTCAGGTGAGTTTAAAAATGCAACACAACACAAATGTTTTACCGAGACATGTTCCACTGCTCAGCCAGAACTTTACTCCCAAGTTATTCAGTGTCAGGGCAGCCAGATGAAGCAAGGATTTTGCCTTTTTCCTGAATTCCACTGCGTCAGGAGAGGCATCATCAGGATACAGCTGCAAGATAAGAGTAAGCAAGTTACTTGTCCCTTCATTTTTCTCATTGTCCTGGGAGAAAATGATCGTAAAAAATTTATTTAACTAATACCTGTTTTCACATACACAGCCCATTTTCAGAACATGCACTGGAATGACAAGTTAAAATTAAAACTCTGAATCATCAACCTTCCTTTTTTTCCAATCCACGAGAATGCAAATTAACAGTAGACTAGAATAAGAAAATATATATTAGGCACTGATTCTCAGCACTTGGCAGCAACATGGCTGAGCCTTTGTTCTGCACATGCTGAAGTCAGTTCCTGGAGTCCAAGGGGAACACAGGGACAGAATCAGTCCCTGCCAGCGTATCAAGGCTCTCCCAACCTCCGGAATACCATGACTAATTTATTTGGCGCCACCAAGTGTCAGAATTGGGTGTTGAGTTTTAAGGAAAATTGCCAAGGAGCAGAAACAGGGTGAACACAGAAATCTTCTAGACACAACTGTAGTAAGGTCTGCCGTCCATGCAAAGCCAAAACCAGCACGGGACGCTGGGCAAACATTACCAATTCTAACAAAGGAACAACCACTCGCCTTTGTGATGGATTTCTTTAAGAGCCCTTGGGCAACAAGCAGGCAAAATGAACTTTTCAAACAGGTGCCAGCTGCTTATCTCAGTGTTAAAGCTCCAGCAAACTTCACTAAACATTGAGGGGCACATTTTCTCTGCCCGTGGTGGTTTCTTCCTGGAGGCTGAAGTGGAACATACTTTTCTGTCTTTCACACGTGAAGGAACAACACATGGATGCCCTTGTGACCCTCCTGCTACACAAATAGGGATCTATAGACTACTAGACTGAACAGGAGTGGTCCTCCCTTTCCCCAACACCTCAATGATGGAGGAATGGAGCCTCCAGTGTCCTTTTCCCCCTTCCATGAACTCAGAGATGGCTCCGATTCAGTGGCCTGACTCTAACTCCATGAACTCTTGGTCAGTTTATATCTCATGCCTTTTTCAAGTTAGGACAAAATGCTCCCCACACTGCAGCAGAGACTTTCTATCTGCTAAACCAGGTAGCAAAATTCTAAAAATAATGCTCTGAATAGTGGTGAAAACATTAGCTTAGACAGCCAGAAAAGCAGCTAAGTAAGTCACTTTGGAATGTGACCATTTCAAATAAGCCAAATGAGGAACATGGAACTGCAGGACACGGTTCAAAAAATGTAAAATGAAACACTACTCAAGACCTTGAGAATTGCCATAAGGAAAGTTTTTCAGCCACAAAGAGACACAAGATCTTAGTTTTATTTACATGAGATCCATTTAACAGTATGGGTGTGTAAGAACTATGGATATGTTGGTTCCCTCTTGGAAAAAAACATGCTCACAAGTGAAAAAAAAAAAAAAGGCCATGATCTCCAGGTAAAGTTTTCTTTCATTACCACTTAGTAAGCTCTCTGGAAGAGAATCAAGGGCTGTATTTAGCTTTGTGCATGAGAACAATCCCATTTAGGTGAAAAAAAACAGTGAGTTGTTCTTAGGTTTGGGTCAATCAGTGAAAACACACATTTCATCTCAGAGACACCACCCAGTTACCACTAACCTGAAAGAAAGCCCGAGCTTCTCTGTACCTACATTCAAGAAATCTAGAGTGGGACATCTCCTCTAGAAAACTGGACGGATTTTTTGGAATTTGAACTTTTAAGTCATCAATGGAAACAAACAGAAGTTCTGGCCTGCATTGAAAGAAAGATAATACATTACCCCATTTAATTCCTTTACAAACCACACGGCACTTTTTCCTTTAATTCAGGTTAGAGTCTTATTCCACACTACTGGCAGTGATTCCTCTGTCCAAATACAGCCAAAACCAATTGCAAACAAAAAAAGCAACAAGAGCTCCAACAAGGTCCCCATACATTTCAAAATTTTGTTTAAAAAGGACTCCTACACCTCCAAACCCCAAGTTAGTTTGTCAGATCACTGATTGCTTTACTGACTCATGATTTGAATTTGTTCAGAGATGTTGTTCAGTGTTTTTTAAAATTCAGCCTATTTGGTTGTTTAAGCATGAGATGCACTTAAGAATCAAAATTTACCCTGTACTTTGAGGCTATTTTCTTTTAAAAATTAAAAACTGTTCAGCCTTCACAATGATTAAAGTGGGATTATTTAACAGCTTACACAGTTTACTTCAAATGTGTAGGCACACAACCCATACAGATTCCACGTTTTAAAAGGACAAAAGAATGTGGTCAAATTAAGGGAAAAAGTTAAACAGATTTATTTTGACCTGCAAAATGTCTCAACATTTTTCTCATTTTCTCAGAAACGATGTTCTCAAAGCCCGCACTTTGGGGCCTGAATCATACATGAGCTGAATTTTATAACCTGGCTTCAAGAAGGAGAGCAGTTTTACACACAAAGGAAGTCATTTTGGGGGTACCACGATGACTTTTCTCCTTCCCCTGCTGTGAACTCACTTTTCATATGCTCCAGGGTAGCGACCGAAGTGGAGTTTCCGGAAAGGCACAAATTTTCTGTCCATGTGTTGCTTGAGTCTCAGGGGTCCGTGCCAGAGGAAATTGCCACTCCTCTCATAGAAGACGACCAGGTGAATGGCATGGGATGCCAGTTTGAATATGTAGTGCAAAGGAATTTCCATCCCAGACAGGTCATCCATCCCATCCAAGCGGGGGTCCTTGTTTATGATCTTTAGCCACTGGAACCCCATCTTCTCAGCAGTTCTAAAAAGGCCCACCTGAAAATGAGAGAGGCAGGAGGCAGAGCAGGCTAAAGATTAGGGAAACCAAAATTGAATGCTAAATGCTTATTATTAACTCACACCATTCCCCGTTTTTACTTTTAATCAGACTTAAGCACAAATGAATCAAAAATTTCTAAGAGCTTGAAGACCAGCAGCCACAAGCAATTTCAAACACCTTCTTTCTTTGTCTTAGATTTTGTCCTTCAAACTATAAAATAAAACAACAAATAAAGGTTGTAAGCCATGCTTGGATTACGTTTACTCCTTCCACCTTACCCTGCATTCTCAAACTATTGTCTAAAATTATTCTTCTACTAAAGCTGGTGTTCTTAAGTCCTTAAAGAACAATACCACTAATACAAAAATGACTACTCCAAAACCTTCTTTTGAGGGGCAAATAAAAATCTCACCAAACATTGAGCACTGCACTAGGTAACATGCTTTCATATTTCCATAAATAAAGGGAATTAAATTCTGGCTGATTTAAAAAAAAAAAAAAAATCAATCAGCATCTGAAGAGCCTTTCAACTGCCCCCCTCGAAATATTTTGTATAAGCATATCAGCTTCTCCTCTGAATGATACAGAAATTATCACTGAGACACAAAGCAATGGGGAGATGGTTTTATATCAGTGTGCTGCCACACAACTTCATTCTCAGTTTCTTGAATTCTTTCACAGCTATGGGTAAAACAACTGCCTGATCAGGTACAGACTGATACCGCTCTTCATTCAAGTTCTTCAGTGAAATAGTCACAGACCATTTCAGTGTCTCCTGCTTTTCCTAATTTAAGAGAGGAGAGAAAGAGAAAGAGAAAGAGAAAGAGAAAGAGAAAGAGAAAGAGAAAGAGAAGAAAAGAGAAGAAAAGAGAAGAAAAGAGAAGAAAAGAGAAAGAGAAAAAGAGAAGAAAAGAGAAAGAGAAAGAAGAAAAGAGAAGAAAAGAGAAGAAAAGAGAAGAAAAGAGAAGAAAAGAGAAGAAAAGAGAAGAAAAGAGAAGAAAAGAGAAGAAAAGAGAAGAAAAGAGAAGAAAAGAGAAGAAAAGAGAAGAAAAGAGAAGAAAAGAGAAGAAAAGAGAAGAAAAGAGAAGAAAAGAGAAGAAAAGAGAAGAAAAGAGAAGAAAAGAGAAGAAAAGAGAAGAAAAGAGAAGAAAAGAGAAGAAAAGAGAAGAAAAGAGAAGAAAAGAGAAGAAAAGAGAAGAAAAGAGAAGAAAAGAGAAGAAAAGAGAAGAAAAGAGAAGAAAAGAGAAGAAAAGAGAAGAAAAGAGAAGAAAAGAGAAGAAAAGAGAAGAAAAGAGAAGAAAAGAGAAGAAAAGAGAAGAAAAGAGAAGAAAAGAGAAGAAAAGAGAAGAAAAGAGAAGAAAAGAGAAGAAAAGAGAAGAAAAGAGAAGAAAAGAGAAGAAAAGAGAAGAAAAGAGAAGAAAAGAGAAGAAAAGAGAAGAAAAGAGAAGAAAAGAGAAGAAAAGAGAAGAAAAGAGAAGAAAAGAGAAGAAAAGAGAAGAAAAGAGAAGAAAAGAGAAGAAAAGAGAAGAAAAGAGAAGAAAAGAGAAGAAAAGAGAAGAAAAGAGAAGAAAAGAGAAGAAAAGAGAAGAAAAGAGAAGAAAAGAGAAGAAAAGAGAAGAAAAAGGAGCTGTTTGCCACTGGTATCTTTGGTCTGTAGTAATTAATCTAATAAATATTTCCAGATTATGCTTAACTGATGAAATAATCTTGGATTCAATGTTGTCCTTCATCACGTGCTACACCTCTATTCTTAACACACTCATTAAAAAAATCTCCTAACACCACAGAGAAGCAGAAATACCAACACATTAAGTGAAATGGTATTAAGTACAAGGATGTGCTAAAGAAATGTAAACCAGCAGACTGTGATAATTTTTCCAGACTTGTCACATCAATAGCTGCATTTTCTTCTCCATAAGTCCCCAAACTCCAGATTTATAACAGCTGCACCTACATTCCAGGCTCAAGGCTCTCCTCCTTCCTCTCTAACAGACCTTCTTTCTTTCCTTTTGGCATGGACTCTGACTCCAAGTGTTTTTTTGAATATTGCAGACAGCTTCTAAAAAGTTATAGCTTCTTAGATTCTTAATGTATCCAGGCTAGTAAATGGGTAACTTTTACTTTAAAACATATTTCCCTCTGCCTAAAATATTACCACCACATGAATTCAAACATGAAAGCATTAAGTGACAACATCAAAGAACAGCTGAATGCATTAAAACACACAAATGTGAACTGAAGACAGGCACTTACTTCATGTTTCCATGCTTTGTCCAGTAGTGCAAAGGTAGTGAAGTCTCTTGGAGCACAGAAGTACTTGCATTCCGGGCTGGGGCCATCAGGACAGCTTCTGATCTGCTCAATGTCTTTATCAACCAGCCCCAGAATCAAAGGATCAATCAAATACACTGGAATATTGTGACTGGATATTAATCCTAGGAACTTCCTAACCACGTGCTGTTTGACAGAGGACAGAAACACCATCTTTGCATTAAAACTCTTTGACAGAAAGAAAACCCAACCTACTGAAAGAAGGAAATCTTATCTCCCAATACATCTTCTGAGTGTATGCTTCACTTCCACAAACAGTTGTGAGACTGGGTAAGAAGGTAGGATGAAGCACCACACACAATTTGGATTCTGGTCTACCCAAGGCACTCAACACTGCATAAGGGGTTAAAAGCTGTAGCAAGAAGGTTCTGTGCCTGATGCAAGGAGCTATTAACTTGATTCAGTGGAGAACATTAATCAACCACATTTAAACGTCCCTGGCACACAGAAGCCATTTACAGCAGTCACAGTCACCCTACTACTCAGATGTATTCAACTGTAACATCTAAATTTAATGATTTTAAAGCTCTGGCTTCAGAGATGTGAAAACACGAGGACAGGATGTGAGTCAACAACAGAGTTTTGGCAGCAGCATTACCTGTGTGGTACAGGCAGAAGCAAGGCCACCCTCACAGTGATTTCAGCTACACAGAGCTGAAAGGTAAGTGATGTGCTTGTATTACTTCTGTGACTAAAACTGGTACACCAGACTGATGAACTGGAAAGAAAATCTGTGCAAAAGTACCTACTTCCCCTTCCCCAAGCCATCACCACTCCAGGAAAACAGATGCTTTCAACTGAAACTTAAATAAGTTAAAAAACATAAGTAATGGTAGAAAGACATGGCCTTGATGTCAAGTCATCAAGAGAAACGTGTTCAAACTCAGTATTTTGGACACATCGCTGCAGGGACTCTGAGGAAAGCCTGGAGTGCAGTAGGTCCCTGGCAGGATCATGGAGCATCCTTTATCACTAATGATCTCAGAAAAAGCAAGTTAAACCTTTAGGAGAACTCTGCCCACAGACTGGAAGCCCCCTGTGAGCGTGACACCTCACACCTGGTAGGCAGCTCCAAGGGGTGTCACCTCCAGGAATAGCAAGGCATTCCTGGCACAAGCGAGCAGTCCACAGAGCAGCTGGTTTGGATTGTTTCCAGGGACAGCTCTTAACCAGAGCACCTTCCCTCTTGCTCAGCAGAAGCCAGGCCTTTAAATGGCCATTCTGCTAATTAGCAACATTATCATGTTGCATCCAAATCGAAAGGCAGCCAGCTCCCAGCACATCCTTCTCCTTAACCATCTGTGCTGTTTTTCCACTGGGAGATCAGTTAACAAAAGTCTTCTGTGAAACTGTTTCCAAACAAATCCTAACTACAAATATGATAAGGGAGCTTCCGATTCCCCAGGGTGGGTGTTTTGGTTGCATTCAATCTTGCAAGCCTGAAGCAAGACACAACAAATATATCCCATTTCAAGCACCTCATGGCACTCCCAGCACTGGTCATGAGGGCTGGAATGCAGCAGCTGGTGAATGCCGAAATGTGACATTTTCCTGCTTGGGAAGAGCTTTACAACCCAGCACAAGCAGGCAACACAGAAGAGTGACCAGCAGGTTAAACACCTGGAGAGCGCAAAGGAGGACTGTGTGACCCAGGACCTTTTCAGACTAAGAAGCTGCATGGCAAACCAGCCAATCTGTTCCACACTCAGCCTGGAAGGACACAAAACCCTGGATCAACACTTCTACCTCTGAAAGATCAAGTGTTGCTTCCTGAAACATTAACAACATATCTAAGCACTGCACTGGCAAAGCTTGTGAAGCTGTAACTGTTTCTCAAGTTTACTTTACACTGACGTTTTGATACTCTCTTCACCGAGCAAAGTTACGAAGTGTATCTCTTCATCCTTCAAAGCAGAAGGTGCCCAGTGAAGAGAGCTGGACCCTGAACTGGCAGTTCCAAGCGAGTTCTCTTCTCTGAGACTTGTGGAAGAGCTGTATGAACCCGTGACACTGTACATACCCATCTCGTGCTGTCTTGGCCTGACTGGCTTCCTCTGACTTTGGAAAAAGCTGCTCCATTCTATTAAAGAAACAAAACAAAAAGAAGGGGAGGAGGAGGGAGAAAGGAGAGAAAACCCCCGAAATTCCAGTTGAATCCTTGCTTTCTTAACATGACATTCAGGGGCATTTATCCACTTTATGGTTATGGCTGGGGTTATGCCTCTGGTCACCCAGCTACAGCACTGAATGTGAAATCATAAACAACTGCTCTGGCTTAAGTATATTTAGGACAACACAAGCCTCAGAGACCTCCAGACATGCAAGGACTGCGTGGTGAGGCCTCGGGTTGCCAAGTCAATGTGCCAGTCAATGTAAAATAGGAGGATGACAAACCCTGTCAGGCAAATACCACAGGGGCAAAGACAGCAGGACTATGCCTCAGTCTTTCCAGGTGCAATCCTAGACAATTCCATTTTAAAGACAGCATATTCACTTGAGAGAGTCAAGGCAGCTCGTGGCTCAGCTTTTGGCTTTTCAAAAGCACGAGGAATTTCTCAGTTGTTGTTTAACAATCAGAAACGGTGAGAAAGAAGTCAGAGGTTGCAGCACCACCTGTTACTGACACTGCCCGCACTTAATAAGGAAAGAAAAGCCAAAAAACAAGTCAGGACACTTTGAAATCTACACGGTTCTTCTGTAAAAATAAAGGAAGTTCCTTCGTTGAATTGGGGTTGCAGCTGTAAACTATGAAGCCACCAGGGGATACTGTAACATTCACCTCTTTTGCTGTTACAGAAAATCACTCGCCTGAACATTCCAGGTCAGGTATAAAAAGAGGAACAAACAGCATTCCAGCTATAAAACCAGGATTTAACCTGTGACACCCGGCACATTAAGAGCACTGAGTCACAAAGCGCTAAGACGACTGCAGAAAAAGTTGGGATTTCTCTCCGCCAACACCAGTGTCGGAAAACCTGAAGCCAGCAGATGCTGCCTCCCTTCAGCAGAGCCCTCAGACAGCGCTCGGTTCGACTTCCGTGTCAATAAAAATCACCGAGCAACGAGAGTTGAGGGTTAAAAGCCGTGGCGGCTCAAAGCTGGCGGGGACATCATTCCCTCCAGGAGAAATCAGATGCCCCTGGCTGACACAGTGACTTGGATACCAGGCTGGGAACTCAAACCGGACTGTACCGGTGCCACCAGACACCGGCCTGGGCTCCCCGCCCATCCTGCAGGGAATTCCGGCGGCAGGATTAGCGCCCATACAGCGCTCGGCGGGGAAACGCCGCCAGGCGCGGGGCAGCGCGCTCCCTCTCTTACCTTCTGCGACAGGTAGAACTTGTAATAGCACAGCTGGAAGAGCAGGAAAACCAGGCTGGTCAGCGACAGGAGCGCCAGGACCACGTTCCTGTTGATTTTCTGCATCAGCCCCGGGGCGCTCCGGGAGCCGCTGCCCGGCCGCCCTCACCGTGATGCGACTTCGCGACGGAAAGCGCCGCCACGCCGCCGCAAAGCGCCGTCCGCCGTCGTAAAACGCCCCCCCCCGCTGTCGTAAATCCCCCCTCACGGGGGTCTCCGTCACCCATCCCGAGAGCCCCCAAACCTCCCCCAGTTTCCCCAAACCAAGGCGGCGGTAAAACGACACACCGAGAGACATGCAGGCTTGCAGATTTCTGTANCGGGGGGCTCCGGGCAGGGACCCCGCGGCCCAGGGATGCTCGGCCACCGGGATCACCGGGAACGGCGGGATCACCGGGCTCTGCTCTGAAGGAAACCCACGGCCAGGCTGCCCCCGCCACAGAACACCCACAAAAAAGCGAGGCTGGGGCACCAAAATCAA
>VWZW01002806.1:36920-50821 GCA_013397115.1 Edolisoma coerulescens | reverse complement strand
AAAAACACGGACACGCCTGACACACTCCCAGGTGGTTCCCCCGGTCTCCACCTGAAACGTGGGAGGGGTGAGGAAACAGGATTTGTACACTGGCCTCCGCTTTTCCTGCATTTCTAAGAAATGAACCTGCCACCTCTACCCTGCCTGTTTGGTATTTGCAGAAGTATTTATATCCCCGGATGGTTTTTTTGTTTGTTTTTTTAGTTATCCTGTCTGACACTGACATCCCGAGCTGCAGTTCACACAGTTCTCTCTTCACAGTTTTCCACAGGAAAATGGCAGCTACGCTCATCTGATGTATTAATACCTCAAGGAAAACCTTTAGTGCCTCAAAAATCAGGCTTTCTGAGTTAAAATAACTTCAGAATACCAGCACTCAGTACTTAAAAAAAAAAAAAATTAGGCATCGCCCTTTGGTCATAAAGCAGAAAACTCCTGTTTAGCCACCATGCAGCATCAGCTCCAGAGTAATTAACAATAAATAAGCACGTGCCTGGTGGATTGAACTACAGGGCAAAATCACAGACCATCAAAAAATCTAATCCACTGCCAAAGAACCATCCCTCTCCAAATCCCTGAATGTGGATTCACAAAGGAAAAGGAAACTCCACGGGCTCCAGGCATCCTTGTCCAGCTGCAGGCACAAACCCTGCACCAACTGCAACAAAAAGGATCACTGGGAGCAGTGTGGTGTCGCTCATCTTCCTCTCGTGATGGGTGCTGGAGAGACACTAGTTCAGAAAAAACTGTCTAAAAAAAAAAAATCTAAAGTGCTTAAGGCAATTCTTCATATCCCCAGTTACTAAAAACAATTGGACTAGATGTTAGCAGCAAAAATTTGACAACTGTGCAAACTATTATATAACAAATCCATCCTTTTAAGGGTAAAAAGTCACGTGTTAAAGTTCACCTAGGACATCAGTTAAACCAAAGCTTGCAAGTCACAAGTCACAGCATGAAACACTTCCAAGCTTTCCTCTAACTAACTGTGAAAGAAAAATTACATTTTTACACCGGTGCATATCAAAGTCACCTTACAGGTCACACTACACCTTGCTAAAAATAAAAACAAACAAACAAACAAACAAAAAAACTTCATAATTGAAATGAGTTTGTCGAGGGCTGGAAAATATTCATGGTTCTCACTACACATTAGCTGGTTGTAAACATCCCCTTTCTTTCCACTAAGGGGAAACTTGAAGAGGAACTGCAGCTGAACACCCAAGATCATGACAAGTGGATGGATGGTGACAAGGAGGTGCCAGTCTGTCCTGGTGCCTGTGTACCACCACAGGCCTGGACTAGGAACTGGCTGCAAAACTGAGTTTGTAGCAGTTTATCCCCAAAATACTCCTAGTCAGGTGTCCATTGCAGTAAAATGGAAAGAGAAAAGGTTATACACAGAGTATTTGCATAACAATAACATCTGCAGATAATGTGTGAAATGGATGCAGACACTGTTGACCAAGAACCACGTCACTTCTGAGAATCTCTGTCCCAAAGCCCAAGCAACAGAACAGGCAGAAGAAGGTACAGTTAAACTCGGAACTATTTTGTACTTTCCTCTGCAAAAAGAGGTTACAGGTTCACAATGCAAATAATTAAGACATGCTCAAGTTCCAGATACAAAATAAACATTTAGGGCTCAGCCAACCCTGTCAACTTCATGATTCCTCAAGAAAAATAACACTTCCAAGAACAGGTAATTACATTTCCTTGTTAATTTTAACTTTCCACTGAACATCACAGCCAGTTTATTAGAAGGTGTCTGAAGGAATTTCTCCTCCTCTTGAGAAACTGTGATGGACAGAAAGGAGCCACTGGTAATACTGAGGTTTAACACAATTAGATGTTCATGGTTTTATAGGCTAAAGGATACACAGAAGGAAAAATTACACTGGCCCAGCAGCAAATGAGCCAAATCATTATGGACCATGAATTTGGAACAGTTTTCAGGCAATACCAGAAAACCATCATCAGTTAGGAAACACTTGATCCAAGAGTGTACCTGAAAACTATTTATAGGCTCCTCGGCTTGATTAGAGGGAAGAAAGATTAAAAAAGTCTATAACAACCACATAATTCCCACCGACAAACTGGCATTTTCCACGAAGAATATAACATGATTTTTTTTTTCCTTTTTTTTAGCTCTCCCATTACCATGCATCATTTGACTACTGTTTTACTAGGCTTGCAAATAGGAGTCAAGGTAGTGGAACTATCTATAAATATTTGATTTTCTAACGTAATTAGAATGTAATTAATGTAACTGTGACAAGCTGGAGCTAATCTTGATACACACGATGTTAAAACTGAGTTACCCATGGAAAATAGGAAGATTTTATACTGGGGGGAAAAAATAACCACAGCCTGCTCTTACCGTTTCTTTATACCAGGCCTACACATCCTTATAACATCCTTCTGAAACCACGCTGCTGTGACATTTTGCCAGGCTAGGCCAGCAAATCAGTCTGTTTTCAAAATGCATCTAAGAAATCACAACTTCTAATGGGAAGCCTAGTAATAATAAAATACATAGTTAATTAGTTCGCATTAGGAGAGCTAAAAACTGGTATTTGCTATATTCTTCATAGAAAAATAGTATTTGTAACAAAACTAATATTCAAGTCCATAACAAAATGTTTGGATACAGTATTAGAAAAGTACATAGTTACAGCTCTTGATTTCCTTTTTTTTTCTTTAAAGCAGGCAACATTTCAGCTTTCTGACATTTTTCTGGATTCCCAGTACTGGTTTCAATACACTTTAGTCCCAAACCTTCGCACTATCAGCAGCCAGGCCCTAAACAGCAGAAGGTAGCAAATCCAGTAAACTCCGATGCTCACAAGCTTCTGTGAATAGTAGCTACACAGAGAAACAAAAACATTCAGCAATAGAAGTTTTGAACAGACATTACTAGGCAACATTGTTTAGGCTGCTTGTTGAACCACCCAATCCATTTTCACTCCTCTGAAGAGTTTTCACAGCACTTGGCACCTGCAATCCAGTACTCACTGTGAGCCCACCACACCAGATCTGGGGGGAAAAAAGAAAAGAATCTGCATTATGAACCAAACACATCTCTCTCCTCCCATCCCACAATTAACTAGCACGAACAGCTGCCTGTCTTCTGTCACAGCACTCTCTAAACCATTCCAATCACAGACACACTAATTTTTAAGTCCATAAAGTCTAAGATGCTTCACATACTATGCTTCACACCTAAATTTATAACTAAGACCTATACTCAAATCACTTGCTCCTGACTAGAAAAATTCTTTGAAGGCCAGTGTGCCTGCAGCAGGTAGAGTGACAATAAAAAACTCTCTCACTATGCTCCAGTGCCTGAAAGCAGTGTTTATTTCTGCCATGCCATGCTAAAATTATGTCAGCATAAATACATTAAAAAAAATTTTTTTGAGAAGCTTCAGGGGCACAGGTGCCAGTGACTTCTATTCTACACATGAAAGAATGCTGTATTTTCATGTTTATAAATAAGTTTGAGAGCAGCAATTAAGTAGTTTGTCATTTTTACTTGTCCTGTTCAGTCAATAAGGCTGCTGTCACTCAGTGTGAGGGGCTGGTTGTGCGAGGTGCAGAAGGATAGCCTGAATTCTGGCAAGCAACTGTTTCCCCAAATGACTTGAGAACTGAATTTGTATGAGTCAGCCTTTGCTACGCTAGGGGATGGCCAATACGTGTATCCCAACAGTTCTGAAGCTATTCTTTTCCCCCTATGCTGAAAAGGATCAGCAAGGCAAATAAGCAGCCATGAAAAGATCTAGACCTGTAAAAATCCCAGGCCTACACACCCTGCTCCCAAAGCATGATGCACTTGATGGCACCTTACAACACAGCTGAGGCCTCCAAATTTAGCCAAACAAATGACTAAAATCATTAAAGGAAAACTAATAGTAACTAATCCTTCTCCTGTGCATTTTGGGCAAGGTTTGAGCCTTTAACACTGTAGAAAGTTGTTGCCAATTGGCTTAGAGCCACAAAAAAGAGAGCACTGAATTGACTGGCAAGAAAATCCCACTGAGCTTTTAAAGATGTGAAAGCTGGAGACTGCTTTTTCTCTGGGAAGCTTCTGGTGTTTTTCTGTCCCATGACACCTGCTCTGATGGCTCTAAGCATCCTGGACTCCATCAGTTCGGATCAATCACTGCAGCAGGCTCATCAGCCACTGCAGTGTGCTATTAATTTCCTATACACAAATTTAATGACTTCTGTTTACATAGCTGAGACATCCAGCCACAGAGTCCTGCTGGGGTGCTACTGTAAGCACCACATGAAATCCAAAGGAAAACAGTTAAACACTTTTAAAAATTACTAATCAGCCAAACCAAGTGCTTCTAGTTTCCTTCTTCAAAAAAACCCAAAAAAACCCAAACAATTAAAAACAATTAAATCTGAATTCAGTGCTAGAAACTGTAAAATTTTATAGATACTGACCATGAAGCCTGGTAGCAACGGTTGGGTGAACTTGGTTCTGAAGGTGTGTAACAGCGCCTTTGAGTTTGCGTTGTAAAATGAGAGCTGACCTGAGAGAGAGAGAGAGAGGAAACAACTTGAAATTCAGCTTAAACGTAGTTTAAGCTATGATGCTGTTGCTGTCTAACTTGTACAAATAAAACTGATTCGTTTCCATGATGCACTAAGTGCAGTCCAAAAGAGTGAAAATTCACTATTTTCAGTGAATTTCAGTAGCTCTGTCACACAGATGAACTCAGGTCATTTGATATGACAAGCACTTAGGGTCTGTGTTGTCATAGAACACTGGATCAGCCTGGAAGTCTTGCACTTCTTCAGCCTCGTACTGCTCCAGCTCAACAGAAATAGTAACTAACTCTTTTTGCTAAATCTCCTAAGGGTGTAATTTACCTCCCTCAAAGTCGCAGTATACTCCTATTCTGTCTGGGACAGGTATATCTAGAGTCTTCGCTTTATTGTTATGCTTTGCTGACAGCGTGGTTTGCAGCCAGTTGTTGATATGGATGCACCAGCTGGAATTAGTCTTTCCCAGCTGGTCAAACTTCCCCAGGTTTCTGTAGGTTACTCCCACGCTGTAGGATTTGCAGTCCTTCTGGGCTCTCACTTCCCAGTAATGCTGTCCACTTTCAAAAGCAGTGTCTCCTACCAAAAGAAATACATTTAATTACAACTGAGTGTAATTAATTACAGTTGAGTGTACCTTACAGTGCTGCCTTCCTAACAGGCACCAGTGCTGTCTTCTCTACTTTATTGTAAGGCAAAAAAATAAAAAAACCCTGAACTATAAGGAATATGAGAATTGTACAACAGAATACAAATATAAAACAGAATAATGAGACTGTATTTACCTATGTTCATTACAACGAGATGTTTAACACCAATTTATGTTTAAAAGCAGTGAATGTCAGTCACTAAGAGCCTCGTAATAAAGAGCAGAGTTGAAGACACAAAATTCTGGTGTCATATGGGCAAACTGCTCTGGACAGAACAATGCTGAGTACACAGCCTTGAACAATCACAAACTTTCCCTCTAATTCTTGCCTGATCTGCCCTTTCCTAACGGAGCAAACAAGTTCAGCTCACCCAGCACTGTGTAGGATTCACCAGCAAAGCGATCCCGGCCACCCCTCGCCGAGGCTCTTGGACTGTTACTGGATCTCTTTGGAGACGCTGTGTTGCTTCTAAAGCAGAGATGAATCACTCAAAACTTGGACACAGCTACAGAAATGCACACTCAGGTGTCCCTGAGTCCATCAGGTGCCAGAGACACGCACAAACACTCTTGAAATGACACATTAGTTCATGCCTCTAACAGCATGCATGCACAGGGGCTGAGAGGGAAGAGGTGACAGACAGAAACAAAACATACAGAATGTTGTACAAAACAAGTTCAGAAGCAGCTGAGAAAGGAAACAGGGAAAAAAAGCAGATGTGTGGCATGTGGGTTGAATGAAACACTTCAGGATGGAGAATATTCTAATGAGCAATCAGTTGTATAAAAGCGTAATTTTAACCTAATGAGGTTTTCAAACTTCTTTTTTTACCTCAGTTAGGCCCTCAGAAATAATTACCAATAATTTAACCATTAAACCAAGTGAAGGCTATCTGCAATATTCCTCACTAGACAGAGAATCACATCTGATTACTATTTTAAAGGCAATCAGTAGCAAAGAATTCTAACTTCTCAGAAATAGCTGTGCAGTTTACAGTTTAATTTCATTGACAAAAACCCCCAAAAAGTACCAAGTCAGTCTCTGAAATACACTTGAGAAGTAATTTTCAATTTCTCATCCTCTGCAGTCTATCACACATTAGCCTTGGAAGAAATACCACCCCAGAAGAGTTTTCTCTCCAACTTCTCATTCAGCTACAACGTGGTAAAGCTACTTGCTACTTTTATGTCCATTATTACAGTGAAGTTCAGCTTGTTTTCCTTCCAATTCGTTCATTATTCTCATAAGCCATTTCAGAAAAGGTTAGGAAATGTCCCTTTTGCCTAATACCATCATGAAAATAAAGTCACATGGGAATCAAAAGCTAAGTGATACTAAGCTGCCATATATAAGTATGCTAAATTCTAGTTCATGACCAAGTTTGTTTTATTCCGTTTACAGAAGTCTACGAAAAAAAAAATCACTGATGAAAAAGCTGTTTATTTGAGCATCACCATTTAGCATGTCATAGAAGACAACTATGCTTCCAAATTGCTCACAAGAGCTACATGAAGGGGTAAGTGTATACTGTGCAGGTGAACCACATCAAGTGCTTTTGGATTTTGTAAACATGAGGGATGCTGCAGTTTACTTACCAAAGGAAAAAGTTAGCAAGTGATAGCATGAGGGGGAAAAAAAAAAAAGCAAAGCCAAGAATTAAAGCATAATTTCAGAGGGAGGCACTCTGCAGATTCCACCCTGCTTCATCTGCATCAGACATCATCCACTCACATTCCCAACAAATGCTGCTGAAAATTTTCTATTAGACCCAGTACAAATGGGTTATGCAGAAAGCAATGTAGCAATGCAGCCATTTAGAGAATCACAGTAAGAAAAAATGCAGGCACTTTGCTAGAATTTTCTCAAGGTTAAGAAAGCACTAAAAGCTTCTTGGTATCATTTATTTTGTTCAAGTCTGTAAATGGCCACTGCATGTGCTTTGTCCCCTCAAAATTTAATAGCCTTTATCAGTTCAGAAAATTGCATTGACTATTTGACATAAAAGCTTCAAAAAAAACCAGTTGTTAGGGCTTTTTTTCCTCCACAGTGATTAAGTCTCCCTTCCAAAGGAAGGCAGCAAATTTCATAGCAGGAAGTCAGTTTCATGCCCATTTTCCAGTAGTCCTTATTAGCCAGTAACTGACACCTTTCTTCCACTATTCAGTGACCAGATATTCCTGTTTCATGGTTTAGGATTGTTGCCTAAAGCACTGCAATTAGTCCCTGTTTTCTCATCCATTTCAGCAAACAGAACATACTCCAAGCAAGATGTACTCTCTTCTGCAGAAGAAAGGTCAAGGAAGGAGATCAGAAATTACTGAGAGGCTTTTTTCTGGTCTAATAAATTAAAGATAATTAAGAATTTTGTTGCCATCATGTGTTTCCAACCCTTAAAAACTGCACATTTGTTGTTTAAAGTAACTATACTGCGATTTTTTTTTTCCCCACCTCCCATGGAGCCAGCTCCAAATTCTCCAACACAGACATCTCACAGATGTTTTTAAGAGGGAACCAAAGCCTCCTACAAGAACAAAGCTCATCTAAATCCCCTGCTAGAAAAGGTCAGTCTGAGATGCAAAGTTGAACACGTGACCATGTCCTTCTACCAAAGCAGAGCCAAGAACTAGGGAGGTTCTCTACTGACAGGTACAAAGAGAGGCCAAGGTATAAAATTCCCTGAGCTGAGCAAGCAGGAGCATCTCCAGGACATTTTTAAAACTAAGTTTAGCAGAAACTGCTATACTTTGTGTAGTAGAACTACTGACACTACATGGCTTCAAGAGCTTACTTTGCTTTTTACAAAAGCTTTTCTTTACTCCTGATTTTGAATCAGAGATAGATCCACCTGATAGATGAATATACGGGAGTAAAACCTGTAAGAAATTAGGATCCTGGGCATTTCTTTTGATCCCACAACTTCTAAACCAAGAAAAGAGAGCAAGAGATCAAAAATGGGAGAAGTATTTCTCAAAAAGATGTTTCACTAGAAAATCAATGAAAAAACGTGACACTAAAAACCACAACTGCACAAGGAATAGGAGAAGATTTTACCTAACTTTACATCTCAAAAAAGAGGATTTCTCATTCAGACAAGTGGTTCTGCAGTTAGAATGGCCATGAAGCTTTTAACACATGCCATCATGCTTCATCCTCTTCAAACACGTAAAACACACTTCCTTCTTACCCTCTGATGTCTAGTGACAGCTACAGCACAAGTTCAGAAGCAAAGAGGTTTTCAGATTCAAAAACAAGAACAAAAAATTATTTTAAAGTTCTTGGAAAGGAGATCTTTACTATATTTGTAAAGAATGTGCCAAAGGGTTAAGAAAGCATCATTATGTCTGTAAATAACAGGGATCTTTGGATCAATATTAAAATACACGATGCCCTTCCAACCACTTCAAATCAGGTTTCATACACATTAGAATGAATCCTTCCAGAAAGACTCTCTTCCAGTCACTGGAGAATATATACACAATCTCTGTGAATCCAAATTAAAACTGTAAAGTAACTTCTAAATGTGCATGTGCACTGTTACTGATAAAGGCTATTAAATTTGTTTCTCATGACACCAAGCAAAGGAAAGTAGCACAGATTCCCAACAAAACTAGGTGCTAGATCCTAGGGATAAGAGGTATATTATCACCTTCTATTGCTCTTCAGCAGAGGGTTCTGGCCACTGTCGACAGAAATAAGTAATCATTAAAGAGCTGTTCTACTACTGCAGTAAATTATCCTCATTTTTAAAATGCCAATAGAAGTTATTCCATCATGCTTCTGGCAATATAGGCCTATGGAGAATGTTATTTGTTCATAAATTATCCCGAGCTGTGCATGTGGAAAGCCAATAAATTGTGGCTGAGGGAGTAGCCAGTTGTGTGGACCCGTTCCCACCGAATACCCCCAAAGCCCAAGCGGTGAGGTCCAGACTGGGAGTGGGGCCATGGGCTCTGTACAGAAAGAGCTGAAGAACAGGCTCACAGCTCTCCAGGTGAGGGAAATCCATACAGCAGGACAGGCTGAGGGACACCTGAGGGAAGAACAGCTCTGCAGAAAAGCCACTGAGAGTTTGGGAAGCAGAAGATGACAACAACACGTCATCAGTGCCCTACGCTCTCGTGGCAGAGGTGATCGGCCACACCCAGCCTGTAGCCACAACACAGTGACCAAGAGCCCAAGCCAAGTGACTCCTCCTCTCCTTTTGGCAGCTGTCAGACCGACCTTGAAACCCTCTTGTCTGGGCTCCTTGGATTTACACCCTGACATACCAGAGCAAGGCCCACAGAGAGCCAACACCACAATTACGGGCCTGAGGTACAGAAGGACAATTGGGTTTGCTTAGCCTGAGGAAGACAAGAACCAATTGCTGTCTTTAACGAGGTAAGAGGAAGGGGAGCAGGGAAGATCAAGCCAGGCTTTCCTCAGAGGGGGGCACACAGATGGCTGAGAGGCACCCGAGACTCACTGCACCACAGGGAATTCCACTTGGGTACCAGGATATTCCTCCCCTCCCATAAAAGTGGCCTGGAATAGAGGGCTAGCAAGTTAACACATTCTTCATCCACACATTCTTCATCCTTGGATATATTCAAGGCTCAGCCAGAATAGAGAGAGTTAAACATTCTTCGAACAGTATTTATCCTGTGACTCAGAACAGCAGATATCTAACAATCTGCCAAGAGCTCTGCTGAAGTTAAGTGCTTTTCCTGGATGAAAACAGTATGTTTAGAGCTGCCACTTCCACAACAGTTATGTTTCATTATCCATTACCTTTTGTGGCTGTTTTATCAGTACCTTTTCCCTTCCAATGAGGGTTTAAGATAAATTCACACATCAGCTATATATAGTTCCAATTTTATTTAACCTTTTCTTTCTCAAAAGGACGAGGCAGTCAGATCTTTCCTTATTTTTTTATAGTAAAAATGCTGTCTGTTCACCAGAACTGACCTGCAACACTAGTAAACACAGAATTACATCAGTTACCTGTCCACATTTGCCTTATCTACTGTCCTGGACTTACATGGCAAGGTTTTGGTACCAGGAGAAGGAGAAGCCATAGAGCAGGTAAGTGGGCACCTGGTGGGTAGCCAAGGTCAATCCACCACACCTACACTTCAGCTCAGTACACTGAATGATACCCTAACAAATGCATTTTTAAAATAAGTAAGTATTATTTAACAATTACAACACAATTCCAGCCTTTATATCTGTGTGACAGAGGAAGGAAAATAAAATTAAAATTTCTTCCAGACAAACATTTCTGAATGAAAATTCTTTTCATGTCCCACTGTCCTCAAGTGTTTTAATTCCCCCCTGCCCTCTTCCTTTAATTGCCAGAAGAGATACCCCAGATACTAACAAAACAGTTCTTACCTGTTCTTATTTTCCTTCCCTTTTATTTTTTCTTGGCCTTTGCCTCCAGTAGGATCCCATTCAATATAGGTGTCTTCAACTTTCAGGTTCAGGTGAGAAGAAGTACTGTCCAAACCGAACACAAATGCTGGTAAAGACAAAACAGAAAACAGTGAAATGGTACAATGCTCTCTCCCAGCAGTCGTTATTCATAGAAAATGATACAAGCAGTAGTAAAATTGTAGCAGAGTTTTACTGAACATAACAGAAACACCAGCTTTTCAGTCTGACAGTTGCAATCAAAAAGCTAATACAACAGGCTGAATTTCCTACACATATTTACAGACTGTTCTATAAGTGCCCTAATACCATCAGATATTACAGTCTGACCCTGAAAGAACATATACTTGAGATTTTTAAGAGTTTAAAAATGCACAAGTGTAAATAACAGTCAGGTTAAGCACATGGACAAGGAAACTGATTTTCTATGGGTGGATTATTAAGGGAAGTGAATTAAGTGTTCACCCAGGAATAATGAAAATAATACGGGAAGTGTGGTAACTGCCCAAACAATCAAAATCAGAATTACTTTTCTGGCACTGGAGTAGGGAATTATGTGGCTATTAAATGGGTACTATGTCTCTGACAATGACTGTTGCTTAAGAGTATTAAAATAATTTTAGAAAAGTTACCAGAATGCCCCTCGGCTCATTCAAATAGTATATAGCTTTATTCTTATGAAGTAACATTCAAAAGGAACAGAATTTATACTTCTATAAATTTATATGGTTGATACCAGTCGTTTTGCCCTTTACACCAGACCTGGCTGTAAATCAAGCCTCAGGATCACTCTATCACCTTAATAGTTAAGATTTGTGTTCTGTCACAAAACATCCCTTCCAAGAAATTTCTCTTTCAGTTTATTTACGAAATGATTTTAGGAAGCCAACCTAACAATTCTCAGATCAACTAAACTCTTAACGTGATGACCATACACCTTCAGCAATTTGAAGCTGCCAACTTTTTAAGTATTGACAATTTTAAGTATTTTTAAGTGATTAGAAACTGCAGCTACAAAGTCAAGAAAACCCTTTCCAGCAACTTCTAGTCACAGAAAGCTGTGTCTGTCACTAATAACAGGATAATCACACCAACTGTTTAGATGCCCTACGAGTCATCCACAACATTCATCCTTCTTCTTGCTGTATGTTGGCATCATGCAGCAGCACATGGGACTGTCACTCCACAGTTCAAAGCAAGCAATGCCAAGCTTTTGGAGAAAGTGACATTAACTGGCCCATTTTTTCAGGGTCTGAATGCCAAAAGGGCAGCTTTGTGCCAACAACCTTCCTAATCCTTTACAGTTGTTTTCCTTTCCACTTAGGATGTGTTTCAGCAGTGCTTATGCAATGCTGACTGAACATATAGGTTCATGTATGCAGGCAGAGGAGTTTAAGTGCAGGGTTTTCAATACAGATAAGGTTTAAGAGTTTTTAAAATTTTACCTTTGGTTTCCAGAGTCACAGGGTCGGAGTATTCACCTGCCACGGCTTTGTTACAAGCTTGTACTCTAAGGT
The DNA here is from genome assembly GCA_013397115.1 of Edolisoma coerulescens. Lineage (NCBI taxonomy): Eukaryota > Metazoa > Chordata > Aves > Passeriformes > Campephagidae > Edolisoma > Edolisoma coerulescens. Next base: position 38,685 of record VWZW01002806.1, on the reverse strand, counting down.
TCATGTATTTTGTATCAAATTTCAGGCCTACAAAGTGAATGTTTAGAAACTTGAAATCATGTTGATTACTGACAACTCCTACAAGACTAGTATCTACCCTATGTAGCTGTCTCACATTTATCTCAATCTGCGAAAAAGATGCCTGAATACCAGGGTGAACTTTATTTAGCACACGATGTTTTGCAAAACCTTCAAGTCAAAATGAAAGACAGAACTGTTATTGTACAAAGCACCCAAGGCTAATGTGATATAATGGCAGCTTCATTACATGCAGAAAAAGGGACATTTTGCAAAACTTGCAAGTGTAAAGAGTTACATCTATATTCTTGGGTTTGAAGTATAAAAACCCTTTACCTGATAATGTGTATTGAGTAGCCTTAATGTAGTCGACCAGCTCCCAGCGCTGTTCACCTTTCAGTCGAGGGAGCCCATCAAAGTTGGTTTTCCTATACTCCAGCACAAAATGATCAATTCTGCTGTCCTCCTCAGGCATTCTCCACGATATTGTTATGCAGTTGTCAGCAACCAGACATGCTGCTACATCTATCTCTGGAGCTTTAGGGACTGCAGAAAGACAAGCACACAGGTCAGTTTAAAGGTCAAAAGGCTCAAGTAGAGTGGACTTAAAATTATAAACCTACATTTGGAATAAACACCACACAGGAAGAACATCAGGAAGCAAACTTCTGTTTCTAAGTCTTTGGAAGGTACGTTCAGCTGCACTCCTCCCACAGTATCACTTATACTTATTTCCATCACTACAGACACTAATATTTTCCACTAGCTTCTCTTCAGTTACCCAGTTTTCTTTCCTTTTCACCCCTTTGTCTTGAAAGGAGGGGACACAATTCCTAAAGCCCACTAAAGACTGAAGTTTTGTTTATAGACAACAGAATTGTATTTCCATGAAATCAAAAAGCACTTAAGTCTCTGGAAAAAATGTTTTGAAAAAGAAGGCATTTACATACTATTTGTAGTGTCTAAAGGACACACAAGGAAGACTTCTGCTGCAGGAAATGAAAAGGAGGTTTTATTGTTTTCATTTTTTGGAGGATGGGTCTGCAAAACCCTTTTCCTTTGTTTCAGCATCGACAATAGCTTGAAATAGATATAAAGGTGGCCTGCAAGTCAATGTATCAAGCAGGAACATCAAAAAAGTATAATACTGATGCATCTGTGGAACTGATAGACCTGCAGATTTTGTCTGTCAAAAGCCATCTCTTTTCTGAACACTCAAACCCTTAACTGTGCTGTTCTGCAGAGGCCCCCATGACCAGGTCCTAATTTCACACAGGTCCCCTTTACGAAGCTGAAACAACGTGTTCCTGAGCAGATTATTCGCCACAATTCCCCTCCACGATGACTGATGACAATCAGCTTCACATTATCTATGGCTGAGTCACCTAGTGAAATTACACATCTCTATCTAGACACAAGCTTCTCCTAGCTACAGCAGGTCCACCAGAAGCAGGAAGACAAATTTGCTTTATGAACGCTACCTTCACGCTTCATCTTCATGATGTGCTCCAGTACTTTCACCCAGCACTACTAAAACAAACCCTTTTACCCTCACACATCTCTGCAGTTTATGCCAAGAAGGAACTTACACTGAAACTGGAGGTATAGGTTTAAAATGCTTGATGGCCAGGCCCCCTGACCTCAACTGGCCCAAGGATATTCCAGACCATAGGATGTCATGCTCAGAGTATAAAATAGGGGGGAGAAGGAAGGGGGGGGGGAGGGATTCAGAGGGACAGCATCTTGT
>VWZW01002806.1:23320-36562 GCA_013397115.1 Edolisoma coerulescens | reverse complement strand
CAGCTGTGTGGTGCCTGCTGGGGGTTAAACTACAAAAATGTCTCAAGTGTTAATTACATGCACTTGAATCAAGCTTTAAAGTAATCCAATAATAATTTGAGCTCTTCCCTTCAAAGAAAAATTAAGACTAGGACAATTATTTCAGCACATGTGTCTCTCAGTTTAGCTAACTACCCCAATTATTTTTGTCATGGTATAAGATACCAGGTAAAGAGTCTTCCACCGGCTCGGGGTAACCAAGTCTTCAGCATAATTCTGGCAAGCAATATTCAAATTACCACTACACCAAACCTGTTGTCAACTTCCCACTCTAGGACATAAGTATTTCACTGTGCATGAAAATTTGCTCAGTGCAAATTTGCCTGCAACAGTTTGAGCTTTTGGTGTCTGGGTAATTCGGACACCTGCCACTAGTAGAAAAAGCAAGATTGATACCCAGACAGTCAATTTTCCTTTGCTTACAAATCAGAGGCCTAATTTAAATTCCTATGTATCTGACAAGGAAAAATGTATAAGATGGGTCATACTAAATAATACCTTTATCTAGATGCAAAACTCGGTTCACACTTGCTGTTAGATCTTTGCACTCCCATTCCTGTTAAACACGTGCACTGTTCCCTTAGCTGTGAAATGCAGGGCAACGACTGACACTCAAGAGTCCAAGACTAGAAGGTGAATTTCTGCCTGGACACTGCCAGCTGACCACTAGGAATAACACTGGTCATTTACTACACCTGCTACCACATACTGTATCTGCAACACACTGGGCAGAAATGAAAACTGATGCTGCCAAGTCCTTAACAGATTTGGATTTGTGACCTAGAAATGAAACAACTTTACACCCCCGCCAGCAGTGTTCTTGTCAATATATTCTCAGTAACAGCCAAGGGCAAAGTGTTTTAAACAGGAAAGCAATAGGAATAAAAAGGCATAAAAGATACATACTGGTCTAATGCACCCGGGTTTACTGTCAAACAGGAACAGATGGATTAATACACATTTTGTAATATGGTAATATCACTGTACTAGTAGACTGTCCCTCTCCTGTATTTCAGAGCATTTCACCACTCTTGTAAGCAATGTATTAGTTTACAGTTCCATACACAACACTCCTGCACATGAGCAGGACTTTGGGGTGTCACTCAGCATCAAGCTGGCAGGGACAGTCCTGAGAACCCTCAGGTGACTTCACAGAGTACAGAGGAACTGACAGCTCAGGAAAAAACATGGTCTGCAAGACTCGTTCTCACTTCTGAGATCAATGTCATTTTCCAAAATGCTGTCTTATGTAGAAATTAACACAATAAAACTAGAAAACTCTCATCCTCAAGGTATTCAATTTAACATACGAGTAAGAATGAGTTTAGGTACTCTGAAAATTTTGCTTATTAGGGTGCAAGAGGTGTGGTTTTCTTTTGTTTGGTTGGTTGAAATACAGCAAGTTGTTGGTGTAGCAACAAATTAAACTCACTGGATACAGTTTTTACCTGGCAAAAACTTCACAGCTTGGAGCATGCGCTTTTCCAGAGCAAAGTCCACCATCAGATGAGTCATACTGTCGCTGACTTTTGGTTTCAGAGAGAGGCGGAAAGCTGAAGCCACTGTGACACTAAAGCCAAGAAAGCAGCATTAGCAAAAGGTATTTTACATTGTCAAGTCCTAGATCCCATTTTCCAAAACAGCAATCACACAATCTGTATCACTGACGTCAAACTACCGATCAAAGATCAGAACATTTTTCTAACACATAATTGTTTACCATTCAGCACACTCAAAATAGAAAGTTTTGCTAATGTGACTGTCAGAATAATGGTGTGAGCTACCAGCTGTTCCACATTACTAAGCAAATACTAACGAGCTGACTAAAGAAAAGCTTAAGACTTTATACTAGTGACAAAAACCTGGGTAAGAAGCAAAACAAAATTCATATCACTTGACATAAATTCAGCAAGCATGAAAAGTCTGAAGTACTGCAGACTGAGGATCATGTTTAGGCATTTCTAAATAGCACAAGCTGACCATGCTGATTTTATATGTATCTTTGACCTTATCAGGGGATGAAGAGTTTTTCAAGCCTAAGACTGGAACATGCAAGTATCAGACCAGAACCTTCNGAAGCAGGGTCAGGCCACTTGGAACGAACATAAAGAGGTTGTTAGAATAAGAAGAAATGAGACAAGGAAGGCCAAGGCTCATCTAGAATTAAATCTGGCCAAGGATGGGAGGAACACTCTGAAATTCAACAAAGGCAAATGCAGGATACGCTGCACTGGGCAGGAATAACCCCAAGCACCAGCACAGGCCAGGGTGATCTGCTGGAAAACAGCTCTGCAGAGAAGGACCTGGAGGTCCTGGGGGACAAACAGCTGTCCCTGAGCCAGCAGAGTGTCCTGGGCACCAGGAGGTCACTCAGAAGGGCATTGCCAGCAGGTCAGGGAGGGATCCTGTCCCTCTGCCCAGCCCCGGGAGGCACCTCTGGGGTGCTGTGTCCAGCTCTGGGCTCAGCACAGCACGGACACCGCGCTCCTGGAGTGGGGCCAGCAAAGACTGAGGAGCTGAGGAAGGGCCTGGAGCATCTCCCTGCCCGGGAAAGGCTGAGGGAGCTGGGGCTGCTCAGCCTGGAGAGGAGCCCCAGCTGAGAGGGGCCCTCAGCCCGGGGTGTCCCTGTGTGCAGGGAGGGCCCAGCAATGGCCCCAGAGGAACGGGCAGGGACTGATGCCTGGGAAACTCCCCCTGAACATGAGGCAGAACTTCTTCCCCGTGCAGGGACTGAGCACTGAACAGATTGCCCAGAGAGGCTGTGGAGTCTCCTCACCAGAGATATTCCAGACCCCTCTGGACACAACCCTGTGCTCTGGGATGACCCTGCTGGAGCAGGGAGGTGGGAGCAGATGACCCAGTGTGATCCCTTCCAACCTGACCCATCCTGGGATTCTGTGAAGCACAGCTGCCATTTCCACTCCTGAAATGTTAGCTGAGTACTTATTCTGAACAATCCCAAGACATTTCTGTACTCCAACTGTACACCACCACCAAAAANNNTCATGTAATTCTCTAACTCTGAAGACACCAGGCCATGCAGCAGATTTTGAGTAACATTCTCAACTACAAAGTAATATATACACCACAAAAGTCAGCTGCCAAGACATGGATCCATTTTACACCCACAGATGTGTGGCACCTTTAGAACACCTAACGCGTATCGCTTCCTGCACTTCACTAGTATGTAAGAGAGACTGTGTGCTAACCACAGATACCTCAAGGAACACGGAAAAACCAAAAAATCTGGTAGTGGGGAAGGGGGAGGAAACGTGAAATTTAATAATAAAGATATATGCAAGTCAGGAGTGATGAGCTTTGCAGTTTTGGGATATGAGACAATTATGAGACTGAGGTGAACATCATGAAAGACAATTCAATTGATTTCCCAGGACAGAGCTCACGTTCTGAAATTTAGTATGGGCTGCCTAGCACATTAATGCTCATCCAGATGGGTAGAGTAAATCTGTCCTTAAGGAAGAATAATCCTCTGATTAGCAGCAAGAGAACACCAGGGAACTGTCAGCTTCAGACAGCTTTTTAACTTCTGCTCAGACACCAGTCTTGGACAGAGAACCACAAAGGATTTGGTGATAATTTCAAGAAACCAGAAGAGGATGCTTATTACTGATAAAAAGGATTAAGAGTCCCATCACTGACACTATCCACTATCTCTCTGATCTGTTAAGGATATTAAATCTTTACCCTTGGAAAAGCAAAGATTAGTTTAAAATGTAACAATTACTCATTTTACACAGAGGTTCAGAGAATTTAGTAAAGCAGAACCTTCATTGAAAAACCTAAATATTGAAAGCCAACCTATTTTGTCCACAGTACCAACAACATCCTGTGAGCTGCTTCTCAAAATATTACGCACATCATAGAAGGTTTTCTGAACCAGAAGGTCATACTCTTGGAATAGAATTAACATTCTTCCAAGTGAAGAAAAACGGCCTCAGTATTGATTTTGAAACAGCAAAGTTTTGCTTATTAAACAATAGTTCAAAGAAAAGCTACCAGAAATAATAATTTCATGGTCACTAGTGTCATCAGAAGTACTCCAACAGCTACATTTTTTTACATTTTGAAGGAAAATTAGCTAGCAAAAGTCTTTAAGCACTTGAAAAAAAACAAACCAACAAGATTCTCTCACAACTTAAAGGGGCAGAGTCAGCTCAAAACTTCATTAAATTTCAGCCACAAGTTATTAATAATAAATAAGCTTATTAACAATAATAATTAATGATATACAAATATATTTAAAGACATAGAAATTATAGCAGCAGCTGATGCAGAGCTCTACATCCCTGCATCAAAAACACCTTTGTATTTAAAGTTAAGAAGAGCCATGAAAAACATTACATGAGCAGCACAGAAGTTTTTAGTTCCCCCTCAAAAGTTGTGATAACACTTATGAAAGAGCCAGTGAATTTCATTAAAGCTGACAATGGCCCTTTCAAAGTAAATGCATTTTCAAGGATAAGACTAATTCAAAGACACAAAACTATAGACTTTGTACTGTACCTATCTTTGATCTGTCTGGCAGCCTTGATGCATGTCAGGGAGAAGAGAGAGAAAGTAGTTAGTATTTTCATGCAAGTATCAATGGCAGTAACACACAAGAAGGCCGAGAACAATCCCTGCTGCATTGCTCAGAGCTGAAGCTCAAAACAAGTTTAACATTTTCCTCAAAATAAACTGTTCCACAAAGCATGCTAATAGCAAAGGTTAGCACAGCAACACCATAACATCTGGGGAAAAAAAACCCTGATTTCCAGAACCACACCAAACCAATTCCAAATTACTCAACTTTCTGAGTGTGACTTTCTATTTTCAGATTTCTCTCAATCAGTTAGAGTTACCCTCCGCGGCTTTTTAGAAGAGCTACAGAACCAAGTCAAAAACATATAACTGCCATGGTATTTTCTTTGAAACTAAGAAGTGTTTATTATTGGCAAGTAACCATGCCTGACTTGCTGAACTACCTATCACAGGATGCATGCCCTGATAAATAAGAAAATATAGGACTTATTTTAACTTTTCCTCTGAAAGTTAGGAAGTATTGTTGGAAAAGTATAATAAAAGACTCTCTCTATGTCAGCATTCAAAAACGACTGCAAGTAGTTCTTCTCAAATGGTAACACGGAAGCAGATGCAGAAGTGATGATATCTAAAAGATAAACATCAACTGGCATGTGGAAAGACAAAAATCCCTCTCCTTCACCAAAAGGAGTGCAAACCTAAGACAAAAGGTTATTGTTGAAGTAGTGAGGGCTTGGTTGTGTCTGTTGAATCCATGCTTGGAGTTAACATTGCTCCTTGATCCAGTTGCTCATTCAGCTGAATTATTTTCCCTTTCAAAGAGACCAGAATCATCAGGCAGCTTCCCAGTTTGAAGTCAAAAGTGGAGAACTTCCCAATTTTTCACTAAATACAAATCACACTGAAAAAAATAAATAGGAAATCAAGCTGTTGCTGCTACAAAACCAATTATAAATTCCTAAAGTGGGAAGCAGAGAAAAAAAAAAGCCAGTGTTCAGAAATAATTTAGCTTGAGAGGTAGCTTTGCTTTACCTCAAAACAAACTTATTGTAGGAACTACTGACTGATTTTTCCCACGTGAAAGCTGTAGATAAAAGAAAGCTACTTCACAACAAAATCCTTGGGTTTTAACCTCCATGTTTTGTAAAATACGTGCTAGCCAGGACTCAACATCTTCTGCAAGACAGTCCCAGCTTAACTTCACTGACTGTAGCTTGTTTCTAGGCTACTGACAGAGAAGGATCAGCCCACCCCAGAGGAGCTGCCCAACAGTGTCTGATCACATCCCACCTAACCACTGAACCCTCCGGCAATCTGCCACTCACGTTCTTTTGACTTCCAGGGTAAATCAACTCAGAGAATAAAACCACAAAAAATTAACATTAAAAAAAAAATCTAAAAATAATCTTACGTTAGTTGCTCCTGAACTGATTTACTGGAGTATCCAAAGAAAATCTGTGCCAATACAGGAGTCAGGGCTGCACCTACCTCTTCAGGAACACTTGCTATTCTAGCAGCAGAGTGATAGAATTAGCTGCCTAATAGCCAAGGCAGTATTACCTTAAAATGTCATCCCTGAATGCACAAGTGTAATACCAGTATCAAATCCTACATATTAGAGCTCATTGAATTGGGTTTCAGTATCTTAAGCTTCAGACTCCAAATCTGAAGAGGTTTCCCCCCCCTCAGCAAACGTTCAGACAGCTTTCCCTGGTGTATTTGATTGGAAAAAAGCATTAGAGAGATCTGAAATAGAACAACTTCCAAGAAAGTCAAAGCTGCATTTTGCACAGAGTTCAAGAGCTAACTTAATTTTTTGCTACAGGACAGAAAGGACAACTCCAGCTGAAGAAAAGTAGTGTTCAGGAACTGCTGCTCTTAAAAATAAATAAATCAAAGCTGACACCCAGAAAGCACGACAGCACACAAACATGCAGCCAAAAGGTAAAACTGACACAGGAAGACAGCTTTCCCTGTCGCTCTTTTAAACTGATTTGTGTGCTTGTTCCCATTAAAATGCAGAGAGAAAAAAAAGTAATTGGGCCTTGGATTTGGCGTGGCTGATCCCATTGCTACCACCAGGATTACTGTAGCAAGCATTAGTGTACGGATTCCGTGTATATGCGGAACTGTTTCCTTAATTTATAAGTATATTTTTCCAGTTAGATACATGTTATTTCACCCTCACTTTTTGGGGTAATCCCTGCAAGTTTGCTAAACAATGACAGTTGCCCAGGAGCAGGCATTGTCTTCCCTCCCCCCTCCCACCAAATAAAGAAAAAAACCCAAATTGTTTTATCAGAAATTGCATAAAAATTCAGGACTACAGTGCTTAACTTGGCTTTTTCAGCAGAGCAATAACTGCATTTTTAGATACCTCTCTATCCTCACTCTAAATACACCTGCTAAGTTTGCAGTGTCCAGGAGAGTAATGCAAAAGTTATTTTAAATTCAGACAGATGCCAACACCTGCCTCACACACATCCAGTCAATATTTTCTACCTCTAAGAGCTCTACAGGGTTCTTTATGTCCAGCGACTGCACGGCAAGTTCCAGCAGCTCTTCTGAGCTCTCCAGAGCACGGCTGCACTGGCCAAGCTGATCCTGGAGCAAAACCAGAAAGAATAATTTCGTGTATTCCCATTAAAACAGCAGTTTGTGAAGCACCAGCCCCAGGAACTGCACGGATTTGTTATGCATTTGTGACAACTTATTCCCTTATATAACCACGGCCTCTGATTGTGCCCTAACTTCACAAGTGCACAGTGATAACTTGGCATATCCCACAACTCCAAGGGGGAAAAAGCTGAAGTCTGACTTTAAAGCCAGATTTAATTTCAACGCCCTGTTTTCCCCCAGTGTTGAGGCCGACAGCTACTCTGAAGGCTTCACAGACCTTAAGTTGGACGTGGTTAACTTCTACTCGTGAGAAAAGCCCGTGAGAAGAAAAACAACTAGCTTCTAGCCTTGAAAATATAGTAATAACAGAAGCAAGAAATCCAAACAATAGAAGGAGAAAAACAGCCACGTATCTGCACCTGGTGTTCTTCTGAATGCCTGAGCACTAACACTAGAGGTAACCAATAGCAGTATATTGTAGTTAATGTAGCCAATGAGTCTGTTGTAGTAATTTAGCAGCCAATGGATATGTAACATGAACCATAACATTCTAAAGGTCTGTAAAAGATGCTGTCTCTTTCAAATAAAAGCTTTTTGCCCTTAATCGAGGCACTGTCCGTGTGTGTGTCGTGGCCACCCCAGCAGCAACACCCCAGCATCAGGGTTTCAGAAAGCAGAGAAATGAACACTTACACTCATGTGCACTACAATTTCTATTTACAGGACTGCACTTCATCACTGAATGACAGTGTGGCAATAGCCTCAAAAAAGGCAGTGACTTTACCAGCGCTGGAACTGTCACAAGATAATCCTGAGAATAAATATTGCTGTGTAACAAATGGGGATAGGATAACAGGAACAGAGGAAGTTTAAAAGTGCTCCTATGCAGCTGCAAAATTTTTCAGAAGGAGTTATGTACTTACCTGCAGAGCTTGAACTTTACGAGCCTCCTCTTGCTGAATAGTGTTGGCCATGCTCCCCTTCATCTCATGCAGTACAGAATACAGACCATCAAACTCCTCATCCAGCTCACTGATGGCATTAGAAGAGTTTACCTGAGAGAATTAAAAATGCTGTTTACACTGGAAACAATGAAAAGATGTTGAAAGTCATGTTATTTCCCACACGTGTTTTGCCATGACCACTGAGTAACCTTGTGACTGCTTCTCATCTTATCAAAAAGGAAAAAAACATTAGGAATGATGGGAACAGTCTCCTAAACAGGCTCTATATCAGGACACTGAATGCTGAAATCTGTTGAGAATTCCACGATACTCAAACTCGCACAGAACCAGCACAGCTGGCAACTTTGTTCCATACCAAAAGCCCTGATTTCCCTCTCACAATTGTATATGGATTGCTAGATGTTTGGAAGAAGGAAGCTACCCAGTTCCAAATGAAATTATTTCATTTGATACTAAAAACTGCACTCAAGAAGTCACTTTAAAGATCTGCTGGATAATTTCCATTTCTGCAGCCAACCTGGCTCAGCTTTAGGATGAAACAATTTTGGGTTGACTGACAGGCTAAAGGAACCTAAACCTCATCCCATGCAGATGCTCCAATAACTAGGTGCAACTCTCAACTTGAGCCCAACAATTTGAAACTGCTGAAAAGAAAAAGAGCAAAGAATTTTTCTCTCAAATATCATTTTTCAGTCTGCCAAACAGAGCAGAAGTCTAAAAAGACTATTTCCCACTAATGGGAGTTTTGGATCTTGCATCAGATTGAAGATTCTCTCTCACACACAAATGAAATTCTGCAAAAGCTTTTTATAGAAAATGCAAGACCACCACACCTTCCATCTAGAGACAGACTTAAAAAATAAAATGTTTTTCTATCGAGTTCTAACATGAAGATGTATTTTGAACTTGACTCTTACAGCCCATCCTTTAGACACCACCCAGTTTGAGACTAACAAAAGCACAAAGGTGCCCCCCTCTCAGACACAAGCTATGAACCTTAAAGTAAATACCTGAACATTTGATATTGTGTGGTTCAGCATGTCAATGAAGTTGTGGATTTCATCATTTTTGTTCACTAGAGTACTGACAATCCTTTGCAGAGTCTCCTAGAATTACAAAAACAAGTGAGAGAGGTTGTAAAATTGTCTTGCAAATTTTTTAAATCATCACCAGTTCAACATACATGAAAATCCCTCACAGACATTCCAGCTGCAGCAAATTCAGTGCTGATGGGATCAGGAAATGCATTTTCTCAGGACAGAGAAAGAAATATTAAAGCTCTAGGAACCATTCCACCAAACTAAAGACCTCCAAGTGTTACCTTGTGAGAAATCAAGAACCTGCTTTAAGATACCCCACTGTCTCACATGTTTTTCTACACAGGTCACCTGTACCAAAACACCCACTGGCACCACACGGCTTCTCCACATGAGAAAGATGGTGCTTATGCAGCCAAACAGAGAACCAATAAGGAAAATTTTAAAAGCTGCTGAAAGGAAACCCAGAAGAAAAGATGAGATTTCCTCATGTCAAAAGAAGCCAGTGTGAAATAACCATGCTGACGTTTTATTCTATGCACAGAAAAAAATCTGTAAAAGTGATTTGCAAACCTATTCTACAAGTGGGAAAATATTTTTGGTGAGTAATTTCTACATTCCAATTAAAAGTGACCTCGAAGAGGAAAGCTTACTGATAGCTGAGAAAGAGAATCAAGGTTATTTCAGTGATGTGCATTCCAGCTGTTCAAAAAGCAGTACAAAACAGATAACAAGCCAGCAAAACTATTAAAGTACATAAAACTTATTTTAAATTAAATAAGACCACCGAGACTAATTTTGTTGACCAGCCAGTCACACATTCTAGGAATTTGACAAAAACGCATCAATGCTTGGTACTTAAAATAAAGTCAAGCTGTATTATTAAAGAATTTTAAGTTAAGTTGTATTATTAAAGCACATCATCATACGTAAGTAAAAATAAAGGATAAGATGAGGAGTTAACAAAGAATTTTCTGGAATTTAATTCAGGCTGGCTGATTAGTTTTAGAAGCAAATCTAACTCTAAAAAGACAGGTAAATACTATCTTAATTAATACATTATTAATCAGTTGATCTAGAGTTTCAATTGCTCATCCTAACGTTGTTTCTTGGTAATATTTAGGAAACCAAGGCACAGAGAGATAAAAAACACACCTTGGAAACAGGCAGACCACCAAAGGGATGCTGCAGAAGTCCCTCCCAGCAGGAATTTCTTAATAACCATGTACTACCTAGATCACATTTGTCTGCTAAAAAGCAAGAAAAATATTTTATCCTTTCACAACATCCACGGTGAACCTCAACACTACATCAGAGTTAAGGAACTTCTCCAATCGTCCTAAGCTGTGCCCCTTCCTCTTTCTTCTGACCCCCTCCAGGGCAGTTTCCAACAAATCTGCAATGAGGTATTTATGGGTATTCCAGTCCCCTTCCTGTTTCTACCACGAGTAGAAAAAACAAATTTTAGTGCTTTTACCACAGGTGTTGATGGTGTTACACACAGAGGTAACAGACCAGACAGCAATGACTCAGGTCTGGACTCTGGGAGAACAGAAACAAGACCTTGGCTTCTTTCAGAAACAGAGGGACAAAAAAATCTTGACCACTTCATTGCCAAACTTCTTCCTCGTCTGGTGAAAACTGAGAACATTTGAAGGCAACTTTGTACACATCAGAATGCCAGATGAATAGCCATTGTCCAGCCAGCTGCTTCTGCATTCACTACTGACCAGAGGCAATTGTTTTCACAGGCCAGATAGCCTGGAAATAAGCCTTAGATCCTATGAGCACAACTGTCAATTTGGATGAACACGGAAAACTCACAATCCTCTTTCAGCACGGATCTTAGGGCTTACTCAGCTGCAACACACGGGCGAAAAGTGTTCTTGTGTGTCGTGCTGAACAATGCTGCTCGGTTTTATAGCTACATCATGATTAAAGGAAAACAGCTACATGTGAAGAGCATTTAAAAGGCCTTTACACAGCCAAACACACTGGAAGCCAGCTGTTAAACAAGATTTTTCACCTAAAGTTACATTTAGCTGACTAAATGTGGGTTGGCACGGCTCTTTTTAAGTAAGCTGCCAATTTCTCTCTAAAGAAATTCAACCAGGTTTGGTGAAATTTTAATGACTCTGAATGCCCTTTTAAAAGCATCCACCAAGAGTAGACAGAATTTTTGTAAAATACCAATGCACAAACCACCACAACAAAACAGGCAGCTTTTAGGAACCACCATCTTACTCTATTTTCCAACATAATTTTCTAATACTAATATGCAATAAACAATTTCCTTCCAGACATACCATACATGCCAAATTAAAAACACGCTGCAACGCTGCCATTTCTTCCTTTAAGGGGAATTTCTGAGAACTCAATACAGTTTTACGGAACAAAGGGTTCTAGAAAAATTACCAATGCGAGCAGCAGATGAAGCCTACATTCTACATTAGTTTATAGAAGAATTTCAACAGCACTAAGCCCAGCAAAGTTTCTTGGTATTTCTGCACTAAAGGACATTTAACTCTTACTGCCCACTGATGAATGCAGTATTTCACAGAATTCTATTACAAGCAATTTTCTTTGAGCTTTCTCTCTGACCTCTATGTGAGGTCAGTTTCAAATGGATTTTCAAAGCATTATGAAATGTTTATTACAGAGGTAATTTTTGCTGCTGTCAGTGAGCTTCATGCTGCTTTTCCCTTTTGCGTCCTAATCTTACTCACTGAATCTAATGCATTTTGCTGAAAAATAAAGAGCAAAAAAGGTTCATGCCATTGGTAAAGCAAGAGTGTGGATGAGCAAAGGAGTAAAAAAGGATAGGAAAAAGGATGGAAGCCCTAAAACACGTAGTTTGTGGTCTTGCTAGGTGGATAAAAACAAAACACCCGCCTTTGAATAGTGACTAACTAACATGACATGGCACCTCTTGAAGCAGACAGGCACCTCACAAAAACTAAATTTTGATAAATTAAACAATCACAGCAGTTCTGTATAAGAAGCAAGTTACGAACTTGCTCAAGACCATACTGAAGGCTCATGAGCATGCAGAACAGTTCCTGAAGCAGTGCTGGGCCTCGGACAAAATCACGAGACATTATAACCTTCATATCCAGATCAAATTTCAAGTAGGCCATGCTGACTTAGCCTCCGTTAATTTAATCTCCTGCACTTGTCAACACAGTGAAGTTGCCACAGTTTGAAGGAGAACTTCGTACAGTACAGGTGACATTAGCAAATTAACTCTTGGTAGAGAAAGCGCTGTAAAATACGAGATCCACTGCAGTTTTACTGCTGCATTCAGAACCTCTGGAATTCAAGAATGATCAATGACCCCACTCAGAAACATCTACCTAGAGCACCCACAGCAGGGGCAGCCCTCATTTACTCCTCCCCCACAGGAACAAATCTCACACAGAGCAGGCAAAGGCAGACAGACCGAAACTCACAGAGTTTCTACCAGAAGCACACTTTTTATGGCATTTCACATCCCACCTTCCAAAGCACACCTTCAGAGATATTAGCTGCTTAGCATAAATAAGTTTTACGTAAAATAAGTTACAATATTTACGAAGAACTACAATATTTTGTGATTTAGGGTGTTGCTTGCTTAGGATGAGGAGCTGGATTTGCTGAGCCTTGTGCTGCCAGCTGTGAATTCAGAGCAAGTTCTGCTGTGGCTGGGATGGAGTTAATTTCCTCAGTGATGCCCCAGTAACTCCTACACTGCCGAGGCTTGGCTTCAGCACAACAAAATCACACTGATCTGTAAATTTCAAGCCATTATCCATCACTAAGCTACTCAGGCCCTACACACACAAATCTGCCCCCAAGTTGAGGAAAGCACAGTGTCCACAAAAGGCAGGAAGAGGAGCCCCTTTGCACTGATGGACTGGAAGCCAAGAGGCTGAGTCACAACTTTTTGCAGGGGAGGTATCTGTTCTAGAAAGCCCCAGCGCTTGGGTGGGCACATCCCTGCTCTTCGGCGACTTCCTCGAGGAGTCTGATGGCAACCAAGTGAAGGAGGGAATAAAAAAAAA
>VWZW01002806.1:10070-22702 GCA_013397115.1 Edolisoma coerulescens | reverse complement strand
TCCAGCGTTTTTGTTGGGAGAAGCTACTTTTGACCCGGTGTCTCAGTGACTGCTGTCTAACAGGACGATACTGAGACTTTGTGGGCATTTATTCCTTTCATTACTTGTTATTTTTGGTTTAAAAAGAAATAAAAAAGAAGAATGGATGCATCCAACAGTGTATTCTTCATACTCAAATATAGCGTGGATTTTAAGGGGGGTGACATAATAGTGCAACTGAAGGAACAATGATGCTTAAGTGCAGGAAATTATTTAGAGGTGAAAGAAGCGACCTAAAGATGATAATTGTGGCACGGAAAAGGCTGTCAAAATTGTGCTCATGGAGAAGCATTAAACACAAGAAACAGTGATAGTTGCAAGAAATAACTGTGCAATGCACCCTACCTGTGCTCAATGCTTGAAATGCTCGTGCCCTAAGTGACCAAGAGCTTTGGACCTGCCTAGGAGACCCTGTGACACATTATACATCTATAATGTCATCTTTTTCCAAACTTTTGTGGAGGGCTGCCTCTCTGAAGACATTCAAACCCCATCTGGACATGTTCCTGTGTCACCTTCTCCAGGTGTGCCTGCACTGGACAGTCCAGTTGGACTTGGGAGCAGAGCCTGACCCCCCTCCGGCTACCCCCTCCTGTCAGGGAGCTGTGCAGAGCCACAAGGTGCCCCCTGAGCCTCCTTTTCTCCAGGCTGAGCCCCTTTCCCAGCTCCCTCTGCTGCTCCTGGGGCTTCAGCCCCTTCCTCAGCTCTGTTCCCTTCTCTGGACATCATTTCACGATGTTTGTATGAGGTTGGATGTCCTGGGAGGCAGCTTTGCTTTACATCACTGCTCACTAATCCAATCTTAGGAAGGCTTTTTTTCCCCAATGCTCTGGTGCTGGAAAGGAATAGTAACTTCATGATGATGGCATTTGGCAGAGATGCAGCCACTGGGCTGAAGTGCAGCGTGGTGGTTTCCTGGCAGCTCTGAGCACTGTGCTGGAATTAAAATGCAGCGCTTTTGGCATGGACACAGTGACAGGAGCCCACTTCCAGTGTGGGAATTCATTACCGTGGGGAGATTTTGCCCCCTGCCAGTGAAGGTGGCAAAGGATGCCTCTCTGAAGCCATCTCTGCCTCTGTGAGTCCTCCCCCACCACAGCTGTGCCTTCCCCATCAGCAGCACTGCACAAATCCAGGGCAAGAGGATGCAGAAGCATTGCTCCAGTCTTCCCAGCTCCATCCAGAGATCTCCTGGGACTGCATCAACTGGCACCAGGCTGGGCCTTGGCTGAAGTCAAGTTATCTTCCAAGTACCTGATATCTGATTTTTTGCTATTAACACCCCAGCCTGAGCTGGTAGTTTCAATTTGAACCCAGTTGGAAGAAGAGGAAGGAAAATCATGCGTGGCCATGCCATACCTCAGGCTGACCAGAGACAAAGACACTAACCATGACCATGAGCCCATGAATCAAGGCTTTCCCCAAACAGTTCAGAAATAAAATACTAAAATCCAAAGGGATTTTTCATCTCTTGGCCTGGGGGGCAGCTGGGTCAGAAATAGTGCCTGTGGTCAGGCAGCCAGGGTACCAGTAACACTTAAACCCTCTGCAGTGTATTGGGGTGGGTGGTTAAATGGATTTCTGAAGCTGTGGGCCCACATCTTAATTCCAGACTGTGTGGGAAGACTCAACCACACATCTTCCTACATGCTTTCTTCTTTCTGAACTGCAAACACAAGGGAAGCGTCACCACTGAGAAATATTTCCACAGTTTTGTGGGTTCCTTCAGCACTCTTGTGAGCACAAATTCAGAGGAGGGGGGCCACCACGGTGATCAGAGGGACGGGGCACATCTCATACAAGGAAAGGCTGAGAGAATTGGGATTGTTCAACCTGGAGAGGAGAAAGCTCTGGGGATACCTAATTTCAGTTCCAATATTGTTGAGGCCGACAGCTACTCTGAAGGCTTCACAGACCTTAAGTTGGACGTGGTTAACTTCTACTTGTGAGAAAAGCCCGTGAGAAGAAAAACAACTAGCTTCTAGCCTTGAAAATATAGTAATAACAGAAGCAAGAAATCCAAACAATAGAAGGAGAAAAACAGCCACGTATCTGCACCTGGTGTTCTTCTGAATGCCTGAGCACTAACACTAGAGGTAACCAATAGCAGTATATTGTAGTTAATGTAGCCAATGAGTCTGTTGTAGTAATTTAGCAGCCAATGGATATGTAACATGAACCATAACATTCTAAAGGTCTGTAAAAGATGCTGTCTCTTTCAAATAAAAGCTTTTTGCCCTTAATCGAGGCACTGTCCATGTGTGTGTGTCATGGCCACCCCAGCAGCAGCGACACAATACCTGAAGGAGACAACAAGAAAGGTGGAGAGAGACAATTTAAAAGGACCCAGAGTGACAGGACAAGGGGAATGGCTTCATGCTGGTGGAGAGCAGGGTTAGTTAGATTAGGTGTTGGGAAGAAAATTCTTCCCTCTGAGGGTGGTGAGGTCCTGGCAGGGATGGTGGTGCTAGAGGGGTTAAAGAATATCTTCAAAGTTAATACTCTTAGCATATTTTAGTCCAAAAAGAAATGTCACCCAGAGGAAACAATGGCAAGAAGTTTGGAGGAGGAAGAAATACTTCAGGCCCCTAAAGCAATAACGGACCAACTTGGGCAATTACAGAATAATACAAGTAGAAGTTGCATTTAATCTGTCTCCATGCAGGATGGTGAATCAGATGCATCTATTTATCAAATTTTTCTTTAAAAAGAAGGTTAGAATTTTAAGGAATGATTTTTTCCCCAGGGCAGTTTTCTTCTGCCACCAAACATAGCACTTCCTTACACTTAACACCTGAAGCACAAACCAAGATTTAGCCTTACCTGGCCACCTCCTAAAAGCTCTTACTATCTTGAAAGTCACAAGAAATAGAACATTAGCATTCTCTTCTTGCTATGACAGGCATAAGATAAGGCTGTTGTGTTTTCTTCAAACAATCAGGACCACATCACTTATATTTCTTTGCAGTGCCAGACAAATCTATGGGATGTGAGAGGAGGAGGCAGAGGTTGTTACATTTCTGCATGGAAGAAGGCTTGGAATTAGTTAAAAATGATACAAAAGCTGTCTGAGAAACCAAGCTAACCAAATAACAGGAGGAGGAAGGCCTTTATGGCACAGTAAATTTTCTTTGTGCTGGCTTTGAGAAGGGCTGGACCCTGTGGCGACTGCTACAGACACTGGAGCTGCTTATGTGCAACTCAGTGTGGCTCTGGCACCAACTAACCCCTCTCCTTGTGCAGCTCTAGGTCCCTGTGACTTTGGAAAGGCTTTTTTTGGGGTGGTTACACCAACCCCCACGAGGCCACTCACTCCTGCCATCGACCTGGAGCCCTCCCCTGTTTTTGAGGTAAGTGGACAAAGCAAGGAGTGAGTCACAAACTGCCTCAGCAGGCTCTTCATGGGTACAGGCTTTTCTTGAGGCATCATTCTCTTCTTGTTTTTCCCGATTTTTCCCTGTTTTGAGAAGTTCGGGAGCCACCAGCACGAGCAGCCAGAGGGAGATGGTGGAGCGACAGAGGAGCCTCTGTGTGTGGGACATGAAATAATCTGAGAACAACAAAGACAATAAAGTAAGAAAGTTCCCTTCTCCCCACTAACAGCTTCTGCTGCCTCTCTCAGAGGGTTCTGCCGCACAGCAGGAACAGAGGACAGCAGGCAGAGGAAAACAGGCTTTCCCTCACTTCTCTGAATCAGTCATTGCACCGAAAGAGACACAGAAAGGTTTTATTTATGTGCATGCAGAGAAGGCTGTGACCATCAAATCTGCTTTATTGTTTCTACAGTAGGCTCTGCACCTATTTAAAATTATAATCTCCGCACAAACACAGCTTTGTGATAAGAACTGTGTGTTATGCACATATACTTAGTATAGCAGAGCTTTGACTTTTTATGAATTTTCTTAGTAGTCTTCCAGCTAGAAAGGGAGGAGAATAAAATGTATTGAGAGACTTGAGGAACTGATTTTACTCCCCTGGAATTCCCATTAAAATCCACTGCCTGTCTGTTTTTATATATTGTTGTTTAACTCCAGGTGGCAACCAACCATCACACAACCACCCACTCATCTCCCCCACCAGGATGGGGGAGAGAATCAGAAGAGTAAAAGTGAGATAACTTGTGGGATGAGACAAAAAAACCCCAAACCTTGAGACTTTAATTGCTCTTCACTTAGTGATACCTTCATGCCCAGTATAAATATGGTGTCAAATGAGGGTTTGAATCTTTAAAAATAGTATTTTTATCATTCAAAGCACTGTAAGTCAGTGGTAAATCTGTCTCCAGTGGAGCTGCAAGGAGGGAGGAAAGGAGTTTACCGAGATTGATGTAAAAACCCCCATTGTCACTTAGTACATAATAAATCAGGATAGGTGGGATGAAATACTTTTCTCCCCAACTCCAGCTTGACATCATCAATGTGACAGAAAAACCTGGAGTCTGAATCCATTAAGGACACATCCTGCACCAGGTAGCAGAGTGGCTGTGCTGGCTCCCTCTCCCTTGCTCCCTGCAGCCTGGAGTTCAAGCTTTGGGTATTTCTGAGGGGAAGAGAGAGTAAGAAAAAAAAAAGTGGCATGGAGCACCTCCTTTGTCAGTCAGAGCACTTGGATTTGGAAGTTTTGCTGTTTGCTTGGGTGGAAACCTGATTCCTGTTGGCACAGTTAGCTGGGAAGATAATGAATGCAGGACAGGCTGCCCCACAGGAGCTGTAACTCCTGGAGGAGAGTATTTCTGACCTGGTGATGAACCACAGCCTTTTCCAGAGGACATAAACATCCTGCCTCATTGCAGATTAATTCTGTGGGTTTGCTGAAAACACCTGTACATGGCTCCTGGTACTCCTCGTGTTCTTACAAAGGTTATTACCTGCTTAAAAAAATTCCAGAAGAAGTGACAGAGAACCATACCTAAGCTAATCAGTGAGACACCTTTGCTCTCCAGAGTACCTTTCACTGTTAAATTCCACATTTCTTTTCTCTCCCACTTCCTGTTTCCATGTCCCTAGGTGTCATACTCTTGATAATTGCTACCATGCATGACTTTCCCTTGTACACCACACACCATTTCACACCCGTATTTTGAGTCAGCTGCTCTGTCTGAGTGTATTCCCCTTTTGAGACAAACTTCTGAACTTTCTGGCTCCCACTCCCTGCCATGGCACCAGAGATATCACAGAGACACTCACAGCTGTGCCCTGGGTCACAGTCTTGTCCAGATCAGTAGAGTGATAACAAAAACTGCATGTGGAAATAGGTGGTGCGTATTTCAGGTGCATCCAAGCCTGCAGAAAACAACCCTTCAGTGCCACAAGTTGATACAGAGTTCATGGTAGCCAGAACTGAGAGAAAACAGCCGTTCTCCATCCTAGAAAATTGGCCTGGCATTAAATTTCATGAGCTGTGAGAGTGATAAAAGGGAATATCCAAGCCCAGTAAAATCAGTTCTGCTGATGCCATCCATTGCCCTGTGCCTTGGCAAGGCTTGTGCCATGGCTGGGACACTGCCCTGCTGTGAATTTCATTTTTCTTCTACTGACTCTGTTGGGTAAATTTCAAAAGGAGCCACCTCAGTCAAGTTTGGCCTTCAGTTTCCCTTAAGTACTGTGAATTTCTTTCTTTTCTGACCCCTCTCACTGTCTGCTGTGAAACAGCTTCAGTCCCAGCAGTTAAAGACTTGGGTAGTGGGAGGATGTCTTCCAGAGAGCCTCCTGGCTGGTCAGGCTGGAAAATCTCCTCAACAATGCCTGAGAGAGAGAAACTCTTCAGGACACAGGATATATCTGTGTAAGTAGGATATACCCGCATGCACAGCTCGAATTAAGCAGAGCCAGAGGAGTTCATGAGAGCTGCTGGAAAGAAATGAAAAGCCCCACCACATGAAAACATGTACATTGCTCAGAAGTCACCCACCCATGAAGCTGAAGCCTGAGTCCTTCAAATCACATCACTTTGTCAGTTTCTGAGGTTGCTCCTCTCATGCCAAAGCACCTACTGGAATAAGCTTTGACCCACGTCAGAGAACACGGAATAAGTACATTTTCTTAGCCACTGCCTGTGAAGGCTTGGCCCAGAGCCACGCAGTCCAGAAGTCACTTTGCATTTTAAAACCAGGTTTGAGAAGCCCTGCAGCCAGCCAGCAGCAGAAGGAAGACAGGCAGTGAGGAGATAAACTGCGGAGGAGCAGAGGTAACAAAAAGAGGGAAAAAGAGGAGAAAGGGAGTTTTTTTTTTTCACCTGGCGTAACAGCAAGCACACCTGGGAAAAAGGTTCTGCAGCTGCCTGGTTTTTTTCAGGGAGCAGAAGGCAAGAGGAGAAGAGAAAATAAGAGGTCTCCCCTTCAGGGAGAGATGTGCTGGCATACCCCAGTGGAGAGGCCAGTTGCAGTTTGGAAGAGAGGGAGCATAATTAATGAGGTTTTCAAGGCTGCCTGCACTTTGCTGGGCTGTACAATCAGCTGCACTCCTCTGGCCATTAAAGATTAAGGAATGCTATTTCTCCAGCTTGTCATGTGGACCTCCCGTTTCTTTTTAAGAGGTTCCCAAAGCAAATTGTGGGCAGAAGCTTTTACCTCCATGGCAGACTGCTGCTAGGGTCAGGGCCACCACTGATGTCACCAACTTAACCCCAGCCAGCAACGAGCCCCATGCAGCTGCTCACTCAGTGTTCCTCCAGCAGGATAGGGGAGAGAATCAGAAGGGTAAAAGTGAGAAAACTGATGGGATGAGATAAATACAGTTTAATGAGGAAAGAAAAACCACACATATGAGGAAAGCAAAGCAAGGAATTAATTCGCCGTGGGCAGGCAGGTGTTCAGCCATCCCCAGGAAAACTGGGCTCCATCACAAGTGGCTGGGGAAGACAAAGGCCATCACTCCAAACACACCTCCTTCCTCCTTCTCCCCCCAGTTCTGCATGCTGACCCCGACACCATATGGCCTGGAATATCCCTGTGGTCAGCTGGGATCAGCTCTCCCAGCTGTGCCTCCTCCCAAATCCTTGTGCACCCCCTCGCTGGCGGGGCGCTGTGAGAAGAAGGAAAGGACTTGATGCTGTGCAAGTCCTCTTCAGCCATAAAAAGCCATCCCTGTGTTATCAACACTGTTTTCAGCACAGCGCCAAAACAGCCCTGTCCAGTAGCCTTGCCACCCCGAAGAAAATGAACTCTATCCCAGCCCAGACCAGCACACATGGCAACCTCCCGGTTACAAGTGCTGGTGGATGGCGGGGTGCACCTTGCAGGACACAAGGTCCCTAAAGCTCCTTCGCAGCAAGGATTAGCTGCTGTCCTCTTAATGGGCTCAAGACCTCCTAATCCTGGTTTTGTGCTGCGGGCTGGCTTGCCCTGCTCACCTAGGGCAGGCACAGGCTCTGCCTGCGCTGTTGTCTCCCGCAAGGAGCTTCTCCAGGGAAAAGATGCGTGGAGCCCCTGCCTTCGGGTGGGAAAGGCTGGGCCGGTGGCTGCAAGAGCCCAGCTGATGGCACTGTGTCCCCGTCAGTCTGCCCGGCCGGAGGAGAAGGCGACTCGCCTGTGCCCTTCGCTGGCCAGATGAGTCACTGGCTTTTCTCCGACGGGCATTTATATTTAATGGTGTTTTTACCCCATCCTCCTGGGGACATGTCCTCTTTTGAAGTAGCCGCAGTTTTGCCGAGGCCAATAGGAGTTGTTGGGCACGTTTGGGCAACTTTGTCAGAGGTCTGAGGAGCCAAGAGCAGGCAGAGAGATGCAGTACATGAGTTTGCGAGCATTTTCACTGGCTTTGCCATGACCTGCAGTCATCCCAGGGCTTCTGCCAGATCCTCACAAGACCTGAGTCGAGGTTTTTTCTCTGAGTGAAATATGTAGACGAATCGCTGCTTCTATTTAGGGTTTTGTTGTCTTGTGGGGAATGCAGTGCTAACAAGGGACCCTGCATCTACCACTTCCACCTTAATGGTCCTTGGAGAGTGAAGTTCAAACCCACCTTACATAAGAATCCTTGTTCAAGTAATTTGAAGGTGAGGTGGTTAAAAGTACTTGAAAGTGCATTTCTGCCCTCCACTTTGCTTGTTAAAGGGGTCAGAGCCAAGAGCAATTGAAAATCCCAATCCATGACATTTTGTAGGGAGTGGTACCCCTGGTTTCCTTCAAAGAGAGAGGAACTGCAGCACGGATGTGCAAGGAGGTAGCAACACATCCACTTTCCCTGTTGCCAGCAGAAAGCAAGGAGATTAAAGCTTTAAAAATAGCAGCAGAACTCCATGGCCATCAACTGATCTTGTAAAAGGCAGGGCAGAGATTTCAACATATTGTCCGTCTGCTGTCAGGGCAAGGCAGAGCTGGAAACAGCTTCCATTCTTTTTTTCTTTCTCTCAGGTGATGTTTAATCTGTGAGACAGACAGATTTTATATCTGGCTTGATAAATGACAGAGAGAGAGGTGGAAAGGTAAGGACAGACTGAGTTTTATATGTGGCGTGAAGACCTCCTGTGTGTTCAAAGAAAAGAAAAAATTAGGACTACAGGGACTGAGGTGAGGTAAAAAGGGGAGTTCAGGGTGTGTGAGCCTCGGGGACAAGAAGAGGATTACAAAAGGGTTGAAAGCCACATTTCTGCACCTCTGTGAAGGCAGTGTTGTGCATGCTTGTGTGCCCTCTTAGGGGAGCAGCAGTGAGTGATGGACCTGACCCCTGAACTTCCCAGATCTTGCAGGGGAGTCTGGCTGCACGGCAAAAGGTTGGCAGCAAGAAAAAAAACCCCACAGTGTGATTGGGCGTGATGGAGTCACAAGATTCTTGGGGAGTATGAAATGGGTGTTCTGACCCTGTCCTGTGTTTCCTGTACCTGAAACACCAAGGCAGAAGATGACCTTTGTGCCAAAGGAGGATCCTCTGCCACCTCTTGGAGAGCAGGAACCTCACTTTGGTCGCTAGCTGGAGGAGGCAAGGACAGGAGCCTGGGGAGATCATCTCCTGGCTCTGGGCTGGAGTAGTTGAGAGATAAGCTTCTCTTCTATTCATCACACTTCTGGCAGCACTCTTGGGCTGCCTGCATCCAGGGAGCACCAAGCCACACAGCCCAGCTCCCTCAGAACACGACTGTCCCCAGCTGGGGCTGCTCCAGGAGGTGCCTTTGAAGACTGCAGACTGACTTGGGATTATTTTT
The DNA here is from genome assembly GCA_013397115.1 of Edolisoma coerulescens. Taxonomy (NCBI): domain Eukaryota; kingdom Metazoa; phylum Chordata; class Aves; order Passeriformes; family Campephagidae; genus Edolisoma; species Edolisoma coerulescens. The sequence continues at coordinate 13,522 of VWZW01002806.1, read as the reverse complement.
TCTGGTCAAAGATTTCATGTCATGGGCTCTCAGGAGACAAACTGGCCTTTGCTGGTTTGGTAGAGGCCTAGAACAGATACAAAAAAAAAGAGAAGTGTGCTCTGGCAGGGGAAACCAGAGGAGGGAAAAAATGTCACTGTTTCCTTTCAGACAATTGGACTCAGTCTCCAGCTGGAACAGTGGGAGCACCATTCCAAATCCAGGGACTGCCATGTCTCCATGCATGCTGTGGGAAGCAGCTGTACACTGCCAGGGCATTAAATTAGATTCCCTAATGAGCTCTGAGCTGCTAGTGAGATCCAGCAGTCCCAGAAAACTCAATTTGCAAGGATCTGCAGCAAAATGAGCAGGCCTGGTTTGGTTTCCTGATCATGCACAGGGTGAAGAGCAGGCCAAGAGTGTCCCAGAAGAATAAGTGTGGGTCAGCAGACATGAAGCTGAAGCAAATGGAATTATTTATGGAGGATATTGCAGAGCTGAGCCTAACACTGGGCGGCTGCAGGCCCATGAGGGGAGCTGTGGGCAGCCTGAAAGCTTTGCAGGTGGTTTTTGTAACCGTGCCCTCCTGGCTGTGCTGGGACGAGGGTACCACACAGAACATTTGCCCGTCAGCACAGGTCTGAGCACAGCATCCTGCAGGGAAATCCCTCTTGCTGACAGCCCGCCATGAAAATCCCTTCCTGGCCTCATTGTAACCCTGCCCAAATGAGCACGCAGTGAGTTTCAGGGACCATGCATTTACTCCCATGGTGGTTTTGTGTCAGAATTACTCCATCAGCAGCGTGTTTCAAGTGGGGTTATGATGAAGCACTGGGCACAGTCATTGATTTTACTTGCTAATTCAGTGGTTGTGTGTTTCACAGCCACGTCACAACGGGCGGCAGTGTTAAGTTGTGTTACCCATTTCTTGTCGTGTTACATGCTTCTCTGTGATAAAAAATTACTTAGTGGTATAATATCATCATCATTTTATGGCAGCTGGGGAGCACAAAAACCCTGTGAAGCTTTAGCACAGGCTGTAAAAACTCCTGGAGAAAGAGTCAGGTTTGGTGTTTTGCTAGTGTGGCATAGAGCCGAAGCAAAGCAGGTGCCATGGATACCAGAGAGTCTAATGAACCTGCAGACCAGAAAATCAACCTTTTAGTAGTATTTCAAGGGAAATACCAAAGAAATGAACAATTAAATAAGTAGTCCTTCATAATTAGAAGTGAGGGAATGTGTTGTGTGACAGCCAAAACGTTATGGCAACAATTACTTTATTGAAAGTTAATTTGCTTTGATATTATCTTTTCCCCCCTCAACCCCCCATATTTTAACAGGTCATCAGATATTGTGTAATAAATTAATGTTAATCAGTGCCTTCAGATTGTGAACAAACAGCAGGTTTTCTTCTAAATGCACCTTGTATATAACATCAACTACTCCCAGCTTTTAAAAGGTTAAAGATCACCGTGGGCAAGACTTTGCAAAGGATTGGAACACATTAATGGAAAAGAGCCATTATCACATCTAAACTTCACCTCTACATCCTACTAATGCGTCATAATTTAATACAATTAGGTTGTGCAAGCTGAAAATGCTCGATTTCATGGTGAACATCTACTTTAGGAGGCTTCTCAGCAGCTAAAATTGGGGTGCTGGGGCATTGCTGATGAGTGAATGTACCCAAAACCCACCAGCTGGAACCTGGAAATAAGTTCTGTGCTTGAGCCCTGGTTCCCTTCCGCGCTGTGATGAGAAGGGTGACAGAAGAGGTGCAAAGCCACGCAGGGTGGGAGGAAGAAGGAGGTATCAGAAGGGGATTTGCCTCTTCTGTGAAATATTCCAGTGCTCTCTGCCCAAGGCTTGGAAGTGTGGTTCTCTGCTCTGTTTCTCTCACAAAATGGCTCCAAGAGGGGGGTAGGAAGTCTTTTCCTCAAGCTTTTCCACAGCGTGAGGTAATTTGGATAATTTTGGATAAGAAAACTGAGCAAGCAGGTCAGTTTCATTGACCTTATGCTTTAAGCAGGTGCTTATTTTTGAAGTCATAAGTATAGTAGCAACAACCAAAACCATTGTGTATAAAAACAGCATTATTTTCCTGGGGTTTTACAATTACAATAGCAGTTTATTTCAATAAATGTTAAGGCTGCTGTGAATCATATCACTGACAACAGCCTGGGCTCTTTGACAGCTTCATTGTAGCATGAAAAGTTTAACAATCCCCTGTTTGGCTCTGTAAGCAAAGCACTTTATGGGGTGGAAGGTTTGGTTGGCTACTCTTCCTAAAAAAGGGCCTTTTCTGGGCTTGGAGCACCTGGCTGGCACAAGAAAGAGCAACTGCCCATGATTTAAACCATTCAAACTAATCCAAAAAGCAGTATCATCTGTTTTTGCACAGTATATAAATCAAGAAATATGGCTTTTGTGTTCTCCCCTGTGTATATGAGAATTGATATGATTTGTTTCTGGATCATCAAAGAGGCTGCTGGATGCCTGATCATTTTGTATTTCCTCTCTGTGAAATTACATCTAAAAGTAGTTGATTTTTATGTGAATCTTTGTTGTTATCAATAAATATAGAGTAATCTAGTTCCTTGATTGAGGTTTGTTTCTTATTTGGGAGGGGTTTTGATAATTTCTCTGCTTATTTTTCAGCATTAATAAGTGCTCCTCTAAAAAAAAATACTTCAGTCTGGGAGAATATTACTAAGAGTGACATCTGGCTGAAATCAGCAAGATTTAACCATAAAATATTAATTCCTCTGCTGTTGAGGGGAAGAAACGTATTTTCTTCAGATGAAAAAGCAATCAGTAATTTTGAAAAAGAAACTTCTCCTGCGGTCTGCATCTACTGCATATGCAGTAAAAGCAAAGTTTCTATAGTTTGTCATGGCTGTCCCATGAGAAGCAAATGTCTCTTCGAAGAGGAAAAAATTAAAATAAATCACAGTTATTGTGATGTTTATCCATTCCGCCAGAGACATTTTCTTCTCGTGGTATGGCCTTAGTGATGCATTAAGGTGACCTTTATGACATTAAGGAATGTAGCTTTCAGCAAGAGAAATATGAATGAATGAAAATGAATAAATAACCACACTTGTTTTGCAACTCCATTGAACAGTTTTCTGTGAAGTGTCACCTCCAGAGGTCAATGTAGCCTAAAAATTGTAGGGGTGATCACCTAACGATTTCCTTACAGCTGGTGTAGAGAAATACTTCTATATTCCCAGTTTTTACATCCCTGAGGGAAATGATGAAACACAGAACACAATTACTGGATTGTGGTTAAAGTGCTTGCCTAACTGGCAATTAAGGAAATAACACACTGCTACAAAGTTCTCTGTAGATGAAGTGTGTATGAAACAACTCAGGAATATTCTGTGAAGTTCATTGACTATACTGGGTTTCCTTCCTTCCTTCCTTCCTTCCTTCCTTCCTTCCTTCCTTCCTTCCTTCCTTCCTTCCTGCCT
>VWZW01002803.1:743110-841067 GCA_013397115.1 Edolisoma coerulescens | reverse complement strand
GACATAGAAAGACTTAATGCGACAAGTGCTTCTCTCCTGACGCATTTGGCTGAGCGAGAGCTATACGGACAGTTTGAACTCTGCGAAACCGGAAGAGTACGGCAGTACCTATAGATTAGAAACAACCGCGCACAGCACGAAGTGGATGCCTGCAGCAAACAGGCTGAAAAGCGGCAAAGCTGAATGCCTTCGGTGGGCTTCAGTTCTGTACTTGCTTTCCTTGGTATGCAAAAAAGAACTGTTGTTCTGGCCCCAGAGCCCAAGGGTGAAATGTGAATTTTCTGTGCAAAATTTAACACATGCAAGCACTGGTTCCAGACAAAAGCTGCCCAGAAAGATGGGTCTGGCAGCATGGGACCTGCCCTGGGTCACGTGCTCCTGAAACACTGGGGATACATGAGAGCCTTGAGAGTCCTCAGGGGAGCAGGCAGGGCAGGGCAAGGCTGGGAAATGCCAGGAGAAAAGGGGTCTTGAATTCCCAATGGGGGAGGGGTGAACCCAAGGCAAGGGAGGTGTCCCTGCTGCTTCTCCCCCGGCCGCTGGAGGGGCAGAAATTGCCAGCCACCCACTCCTGCAGCCAAGGGCGCACTGGGACACTGCGGGGGCTAGTGCAAGCCAGGGGCCATTGTGACACAGTGGGGCCGCACGGAACCCACGGTGCCTTGTGGCCCCATGGCCCCGTGGCCCCCAGGAGACCCTTTGTGACGCTGTGGAACAACATGGAACCCCGGCTCTACTGTGCCACCACAGAAGCTTAGGGAACCCTGGAGACATTCTGATGGATGAACGGTGTGTTTGAGTTATCTTGTGTCTGCTGGGATTTGCAAAGAAACTAATGATTTGTCTGGTCCAGTGTCTTCCATGCATTATCAGCAGTTGTCTCCTAAAGAAAGCACCAAGGCTGACATTAATCAAGGAATGAGTTTTTCCTAGCTTTTATTCCTCACCCCAGCTCATGTAAGGCTGTTTCTGAAGCAAGTGGTTCTCGAACAACTGAACCAGCTGTACAGAGGTACTGGGGCAGTTTCCTCGACTATTATTTTTTTTCAGGTTTCAGACTTAGTAAGTAACTGGAAGAACTTGCCTGAGAACACATTAACATCACACTTTCATTATGTTTTCAGTGCTCTGACTAGGTGGGTAGGGGGGAGGGCAAAGCCCAAGAGCATGACCAAGGGTAACATAGAGAACCAGCCTCTGCACCCTGACTCACCCCATCCCTGCACAGCTTCCCTCTGTTCTCCAGGAATGTTTAATAATGCAGCACACATGGCTGAGATCACCCTTCTGATAAGTGCCCGCTCTGGTGTGAGACCAGTCATCTGGCAGCACGGTACCTACTGCAGTCTCCAAGGCAACAACCCTCCTTGCTCTTTGGAAGCTCTGTGTATTCCTAAAGAAGCTGTCATCCTTCTCGCTGTAAATGCAGCAGGTGTGAAAGGCTTTATCTGTGCCAACGAGCTCTAAACCAGGTGGCTGCTGCTCCAAGGAGCAGTGCCTTCTTGGGTATGGTATTTCCTGCTGAAGATGCTGCCTGTCCATTCCTCATGTCAAAAAACCTCTCTTGCTCATTCCCATCCCTGTGTGCTGTGTCTGTAGCCAGCTGTGCTGCCAGGGGGATCACTGGAGATCTCTGCTGAGGTGTGTGCTGCAGGAGGAACTAATTCCAGAGGAGGTTTTTGCCAGCCCTGCACTTGTTTGTAGCACTAAATGCTCACCGTAAGGAAACGACTCATCTGCAGTGTCCCAGAGTGGCTTCTCTGGGCTTGAGCAGTTGGTATTTTCTTGCTGATGGGGTTGTACTTAGGGGCGAGCAAGGTCAGGGAAAAACTCCTTATACTGTTTGTGTGGAAGAACCCCCTGTTAGGTTTTACATGGACCTGAGACCAGCTTTTGTGTGCTTGAAAACAGGAATTTAGTGAACATTCCTGATTGTGGGGTCACTGGTGTGCAGCAAGAGACTCCCATCTCCTGGGAGAAAGCCAGAACTGCTCTCTTGGCACAGCTGAGCCATCTGCCAGCTGGAGTGATGGTAAGAGCTGGCTCAGCCCAAGCATTTTGTATTCCCTGTGGGTGACTGTGCTGCTGATTTATAGAAGCTGCTGTCACACCTGTCCCTTGCTATGAGCCCTGGGAGGGAAAGTGCTGAATTAGGTGCAAACTCTGCTTCATCATGCGAGTGGTTTGTTTGTCTGCTCCACATTGAGTGGAAGCTGCTGCAAACTTGCTCCCCTGGAGTTCTCTTGCTGCAATTTTGTTTAAGTCCGTGCTCCCAAACCTGGGTAGACCCTCCCCCCTGTTCCCTCGGGCTTGGGTTTCTGCCATGTTATCTGTCAACTGCACCAGACAGTTCCTGGCATGTATTGGATCAGGTGCTTTACAGGAACTCTAGCAGCTGCCATGGCTGTACATAGTGGTTACTTGAGGTCTCCCAAGGGCTGGAGGCGAGAAAAGGTGTTTCCCTCTGGCTATTGGGGTGATGCTGCAGCACTCAGGAAGTGGGAGCAGGTTTGCCCTGTGACTCCAGGATCTGGGCCTGAGGGGACCTGCTCTCCCAGGCCATGAAGCCCCAATTTAGCAGTACAATCTAGACTGGAGTCACTGGGCAGAGAAACGAAGCAGGGCTGAGGCATTTAGCAATTAGTGAGCCTTCAGCCCTGATAAGAGTCTGAGTAACTGAGAGGCAGACAGTCTGCCTAGTGATTGCTGTTGAAGGATGTTATGGAGACAGTCCACTTATAGTTCTGGCTGCAATGATGGGTTTAACTTTTCCTTTTTTTCCCCTGCTCATCTCCCCATCAGCAAGCTGGGGAATATGGATGGGAAACAAAGCAGCAGCAGACAGTAGCATGTGAAGTGATTCTCCTGCTGGCACAGATGGGACTGTGGGGCAGTAACACCCGTGGTGATTTAAAGTCCAAAGATAATGTGCTGCTTTCTTGCTTGCAAGCCCTAAAATGGTTTGCAGGAAGGAAGTGAGAACCTGAGCCAGCTGGTGCATGAAGGATGCTGTGGTTTAAGCTGGCTAAGCGCCAAGCTCCATGAAATCTGTTATTTTGTATAAGGGGAAAATACTGGATATTGAGGAAAACTGGACAACTGCAAAGCAAAAACAGGTTCAGACTTAACAGTTACGGTATAAAGGAAAGTTTAGTGCTAACAGAATTAAAACGGGAAAAAAAGAAATAATAAATCAAAGCAAAACTCCCCTCTCTTCCCGCACCCCCCCATCTTTCTTTAACTCACTTGCATAAAGGATAACAAAACATGGAATTTTTTGTCAGTGTTAAAGTTCTTAAAAGTCTCTTTCTTATGCTTAAGGAAAAGGGTTTCTTCTGTTATGCCATGGCATCTTTCACAACTCAGCAGTCCACCCGGGAAAAAACAACCTGCTGAAGTGAAAAATATCTGTCCCATGAAAAAATCTCACAGTGTAATCCTACTGCAGTCATGGGCCATCACATGGGGTGTTTGTCATTTAAGGATGGGCTATTCCAGCCTGAAAGCAACGGCTCTCTTTCCTTAACAAAATCTCTAAAAGCTTCTCACAGCTTCTAAGTGACCTGGCGTGGTCAGCTTTTCTCTTTTCCGCAGGCTGCACACAGAATTCTCATCCCCCCATGTCTTTTAAATTGGATTAAAGAGACAAAACAGTACAGTTTTACCACGGCCTGCAAGAAGCATTTTTAAGCTTCGCGCGGGGCACGCCTCCGCCCTCTTTTCCCGCCGCCATCTTTCGCTTCGTCTCACGTGACTTACTTTCCCTTTCTCTCTCTGACCTTGGAGTCGCCGTGTTGAGGAGTTGATTTTGTTCAGGCTGTAGGGTGGAGAAAAGCCTCGCTCCCTTTATGCTGCTGGCTGCACGGTGTCTTCTTCAATTCGGTGCAAGCTGTGCTGGCTTCAGAGAGCTCCGCTGGGTCCGCGCCGGCCGTGGGCGGGGGAAAGAGGGAAGCCCGCCAGTCCCCAGGAGCCGCGCCGGACAGCTGTGCTGCCCACGGCTCCGGGAGAGTTCTCCCGCCGCCACCCGGGGTCCGTGCCGCTGCGCCGGAGGAGGGGACGGGGAAAGGGGCCCGGGCCCGGGCTGAAGCCCAGAGGCTCAGAGCCCCCCCCGCCCCACTTCCGGCAGGCGGGCTTGCACTAAAGGAAAGCTCCCGCGCTTGCATGGGGTTTTAATAGGCAAAATCACAAAAGCGCAATTGGCTGAGGAACTCGTCCATCAACTCAGTTTCAACCTATTACAACTGTACAGCTGGTTTGGGTTTTATATACTTGATTTCTTCAGCGCTCGTAAGTAGAAGGGGCAGGCTACTGTTACTGGTGTGAGCTGCTGCTGTACTGGTGACCAGGCACAGGTGTCTGTGTAAAAGGCTCTTTTCTCCCAGATAACGCAAGTCCCAAAATGCCTGTAGAGGGTTTTTTCCTCCTCTTTAGCATTTCTCAAGCAACGTGGAGGCTCTCCATCCCCACTGGACTGGCTGGGGGCCTGTGCTGGATAAGGAAGTGAGGTCTCCCCTAAACCTTGCCGTGCTCAGCTGCAGAAGTGAGCAAGACCTGGTGATGGATGAGAGGATAACATGATCCAGGATGGTAGTGGGGGCTGGTCTTGGGAGCACAAAGATCTGCTGGTGGAAGGGCCACAAGAGAGTGGAGGAACCGGGGACTGACAGTGAGAATTGATGCCTGGGGTCAGCCAAGAAGGCCAGGAGGCAGGGAAGTGGGGATCAGCCAAGCAGGAAGAGAGCCAATCCCCTTTGATGCCAAGAGGACTTTTTAAGCACCCAAGACTGCTCTGGGTGTGAAGCTGCCTGGAGCAGCCTGTGGCTTCCAAAAGAGAGGGATGTGGAGCAGGATGGTCCGTGTAGCTCGGGGTGCAGGGGCAGCCCCTCAGCCTGGCCCTGTTGCTGCCCACACCCCTGGGAGCAGCTGGGCTGCCCCGGCTAGGGGGTGTGAAAGGCTCTCCAAGCAATCGTGTGGGATGTTTTCCTTTGGTTCATCAGCTGTAATTCCTCTTGGAGACATGCTTTTCTCATGGCTTCCCTCCTTTAAGTCAGCTGTTCCCATTTGGGAGCTGACCTCTGGACAGCCTTGCCTGGGTTCACTTTCAGGGAATGCAGCCTTTCCTTCTATCCAGGTATTCCAATGCACAAAACACTCTCGGCTGCCTCTTCCCTGACCCTGTTCTCTGTGTTCTTTGTGTTCCCAGGGTGAGAGATTGTCCCTGATGAGTTTATTTGGCTCCCTGGTCTCTTTACTTTTCTCACAGTTTCTAAGAAGATGGGTGCAATGAGACAAAAACGTCAGCCTCTTGTATTTTGTGCACGGGGACAACCCTGAGCTGTTGCTGGATTACACAAACCCCTGGTATTGCCATCATTTGATGGGACTCTTGAGTTTCCCATTCCCAGTTCAGTGGTATTTTGCCCTGACCAGAGCTGAGCACAAACTGGGGCTGGTTTGTGTTGCCAAAATCCTGAATTGTCAGAAATGTGCTGCAGCTTTGCGGGGTCTGACAAGGGGTTTCTTTTCACATGAAACAAGTAAAGGAGTTTTCTCTGATGCCTGAGTGCTGAGGCAGAGGGGGGAAAAACCAGGGAGCTGCTGATAGACTCATGGGCGAATAAAACTCAAGTGGGCTGGTGGCTCTCAGTAAACTCTTGGACCTTTTCCTGAGGCATGGAACTTTTCAGGCTGATTCAGAGCTGCTGTTCCCCCACAGTACGCTACCTGGGCACCCTGCAGGCAAGGCCAGCTGCTCTGAGCTGCCTAAGTTCTCCATCTTGTCTACACTTGTTTCCCTTCCCTGCCCACTCATTCTTTCTTTATCCTCTTGGATCCCTCCCCTCTGGACTTCAGTAGAGGGATCTGGGATTTGCAGCCAGTCCCTTCCCACTTCTCAGACCTCCTTCCTGGCAATGCTGTTTCAGGAGTCCTTGTGCCTTGGCCGAGAGGGACATCTAGTGGGGTTGGAGCTCAGGGACCTGGGGTTTGTCTTTATTTCTTGCATTTTTATTTATTTATTTGTAATCCTTATGAAGGAGCAGGAACTGAGGTTTCAGATGGTCGTGGTGGCCTGGTGGCAAGGTGGACCTTTGGTGGCCAGTTCATGGGATGTTTCTCTCTTTGTACTCGGACATAGGGAAGTGACTGTGGAATGGGGCTTTTGTGGGAAGAAAGGTGCTATGGTGGGTGACACTGTGCTTGGTAAAACAAAACCTGTCTGAACACACTTCTCTGGATTTGGTTGCACAGGGTTCACACTTCTGTTTGGAAAATCATTTCCTGCCCTCTTCTTGCTTGGCCATGATCCTGCTGGTTGCGGCAGGATCCCCAAGCTGCGTGTGGGCACAAGGGAGAGAGAGTAGACACTGGATCTGGTGTTCAGGTGATGGAACAGCCCACTGCAGTTCCCCTGGGTGCAGGTGCTGAGGCCCAACTGCTGGGCTTCTTCTCATGAATTGTTTCATCCCTTTGCATCCTGTTATCCCAGGCACCTTCTGGGGACCATCATCCAGAACAACTCATGCTCAGGGAAGCTTTTAGTGGGCCATGTGTCTGGGGAGCTTAACGGCAAATTGTGGGACACTGTGGAATGAAAACATTTGTGCTTTTATTTGCTCAGCGCTGCAAAAGTGCTGCTGATGCTCCCTGGGCAAGAGAATGATCACAGTAAATGCTTCTTTTTGTAGCATTGTGTAAGCACAGATCTCAGAATGTTCCTTAACTCTGCAGAGAGCTCTGAGGCACAGAGCATCCTCCTGTGAGCCCTTACAGCTGCTTTTTGTGAGGATTTCTCCCCAGACTCTGTGTTTCTCCACCACAGTGGAGCTGCTGTGCATAGCAGTAGTGAGCGTTTTACTGGGAGAGGCTCAGCTTCCCCCTTAGCACTGGGGGTCCGTGCTGCAGGTTTCTGTCTCAGGAACACTTGCACAGAAGCTCAGGAAGAACCACACAGCCACAGTATTAGAAAATATCCCAGTTTATTGCAGCATCTCAGTTCTGAGAGTTTTACAAAACAATGTATTTACAGGTGAGGAAGGGACTAACTCAGCTGGAGTGTGCTTTGCTGGGGCAGGAACAGGCTACAGAGGAGAAAGGAAGAAAATCAGCACATTCACAAGTCACATTTTTCTTTACAAAAGTAAGATAGGTGTAAGGCTGGTGTGCACAGCTGACTGGTGTTGTCCTTGTAGGGAGCACTCCAGGAAGGATTCAGTGCAGCCCTTGTGCTCTTCACAGCGACTCCAGGCACCTGGGGCTCAGCAGAAGCTGCATCAACTCAGCTCAGTGTGATGTTAAGGCACAGTGTGGTGACGCCAATGGCTCTGGGTCTCCATGTGTGCCAGCAGCTTTGCCTGTGGCTTCCCTCGGGGTGAGTGATGGTGTTTCAGCCCAACATCTCTCTTTCAGGCCTCCAGCCCTGGACTTGGCCATGCCAGAAGCAGAGCTGGACAGAGGACAGAAGGAGGACACCATGGTGTGGGACAAGGGAGGGATCCCAAAGGGGATCCCCTCAAAACTATGGTAAGACTTTCCTTCAACCCCCCTTAAGGCTGAGAAAGGGGTATGGACGGCTGTTTGAAAACAAATGCATGACTTAGAATATATGCTGAAACCTTGTTTTTGAACCTGTCCAATAAAGTTTGCCTCTAAACACAAAATGTTTGTCTTTTTTTTTAATTTGATTTTTTTAAAGTTTATTACTATATGTAATCTTGAATGATGGCTCATTCAAGTCATTCATGGGAGCTGCACTAGCTTACCCACCACGGGAAACTTCTCCAAACATGGGTTTCTAAGACTAAGGGCTAAACCAAACCATCAGCTCTGGCTGCACATGGAGTCCCAGGCGCTCGCAGCGAGGTAGAGGGAGGGTTGAAGTTCACAGTAGAGGCTGTGCATGGCTGGCACTGCCAAGTGTCTCCAGCCAGCGCTGTCCAAGAGGTGTCCAGGCAGGGATCCATCCCTAGAGGCCTGTGTGCTCCTGGATCCAGTCTCGCAGGCTCGTGAGCCGGCTGTACACCCCAGGTTTGTTCCTCTGGGCGCAGCCATCACCCCAGCTCACCACGCCGGCCAGGAACATCCGACTGCTGGGCTCCACACTGACCAGGGGCCCCCCGGAGTCTCCCTGCACAGAACCACAGAGGAGCATAAGCACCAACCCCATACATCACCCTCATGCATAGTGTTAAAGTCAATCACAAAAACTGAGCAAAAAATAATCAACCAGTAAATCCCCATCTCAGAAACTATTTGAAGTTTGCTGTCATTACAATTTTTTGGCCATTCCCTGAAACAAATATTTAAGTATGGCAATAAGAGCCACAGTGCCAGAACAAAGAGCTATAAAATACCAGCCAAGCAGCCTGGCTTGCTAACTAAGGCTCTGAATAACAGCCAGAAGCTGGAGTGGGGTTGTATGTCCTACCTGGTGAGATGGAGTCTAAGTCCTGTGGTTTTGGGCTGTAGTTTTTGAGTCCAAGTCATGCATCGACACAACTTGCTGCTGGTGCCCATTGTAATCTGTCCATTGTCTGAATCCAGGAGGATTCCCATAGAATTTGTTTTATGTTAAAAATGTAAATATAAGTGGAAGTGCCAGAATGAGCAGGGCTGAGCAAAGGCCTGTCTCCCTGCCTAATAACCAATAACCAGCACTAAACCCAGGTGCTGCCTTACCTGGCAGGCATCCACGCCGCCGGTCAGGATCCCCACGCACATCATGCGCGGCGTCAGCTGGTCTGTCAGGAGCTGGTTACACACAGTCTGGTTGATGAGCCGGATCTCTGCCTTCTGCAGGATGGAGGCTCCTGTGCCTGCCAAGGTGGAGGAGCAGCTTAAGTAAAAATACACATTTTTAAGCAGCCCCCCGTTTTTCCCCTCAAGAAACACAGAAATCATAGACTTGTAGAATTCCAGAATGGTTTGGATTTGAAGAGACCTAAAGCCCGTCTCGTTCCACCCCCTGCCATGGGTAGAGACAGTTTCCACTAAACCAGGTTACTCCAAGCCCCGTCCAACATGGCCTGGAATGCTTCCAGGGATGTGGCAGCCACAGCTTCTCTGGGCAACCTGTGTAAAATACATCAGTGCAGCCCCAAATCACATGCCAGCACTCACCTCCTTCCACAGTCGCTCCCCATCCGGTCACCCACAGGTCCTTGCCCACGGGGAAGTTGTGGGTGGCATCGGGCAGGCAGATGGGCTGGACGACGGCCGTGAAGGTGACGGGGCTCTGCAGCTCCAGCACAGCGATGTCGTAGTCGTAGGTGTAGTCATTGAAGAAGGGGTGGGAGATGATGCGCTTGATTTTGCGGGTTTGCACATTGGGGCTGCTGCGGTCACCTTGGTCAGTCAGCCCCAGGTAGGCTGTCCACAGGCTGGGGTCCGAGTACCTGCACGGAGGGCATGAAACACAGGGTGAGAACCCATCTCAGAGACAGCATCGCTCACTACCTTAAACAGTTTCCTTGAGGAATGCCTCTCAGAGTTGGTGTTGGAGTACTGCGTATGGTTTTGGTCACCACAATATAAGAATAGTATTAAACTATTAGAGAGCTTCCAAAGGAAGGCAGTGGTGAAGGGCCTTGAGGGGAAGACGTATAACGACCAGCTGAGGGCACTTGGTCTGTTCAGTCTAGAGAAGAGGAGACTGAGGGGAGTCCTCATTGCAGTTACAACTTCCTTGTGAGGGAGAGAGGAGGGGCAGACTCTGATATCTGTTCTGTGATGCCCAGTGACAGGACCAGAGGGAATAGCCTGAAGTTGTGTCAGGGGAGGTTTAAGTTGGATATCAGGAAAAAGCTCTTTTCCCCAGAGGGTGGTCAGGTACTGGAACAGACTCCCCAGGGCAGTGGTCATAGCACCAAGCCTGACAGAGCTCAAGAAGCATTTGGACAATACTCTCGAGCACATGGTGTGACTCTTGGGCATGGTGCTGTGCAGGGCTAGGAGCTGGATTTGATGATCCTTGAAGGTTGCTTCCAACTCAGCATATTCTGTGATTCTGTGAAATGCCTGGAAGCACAGGGATGTGAGGCTGGTACCTGATGCCTTGCAGTGCCAGGAAGCAGTGCGCTGCCGACACCAGCCAGCTCGCTGAGACCAGCGAGGCCCCACAGATGTGGCCCTGGCCCTTGACGTGCAGGCTGACCTGCCACGGCCACTCTCCCACATCCGAGTTCTGCCCACCGACGATCCGCGACTTCCTGACGTAGGAGCGGAGCCCGCAGTCTAGGGCAGAGAAGGAGAAGGGGTGCTTGGTTTCTCCTGTTCCCATCCCACACCTCCTCTCTGTTCCTCCAGGACATCTGACAGCACCAGTGCCCTGTTACCCGTGTCAGGAAGGGCTGATGCTCTCTGTGTAGATGCTAAACTAGCTACAACATTTACTGGCCAACTCTGTAAAGGAGAGATAAACCCCTTTATTACCCCCATCTAAGGTCTCCTGAACAACACAGACACTCCACAGGCCGCTCAAGAACATGGCCTGGATATTTCCAGATCAAGCTCCTGCACAGAAACACCCAGGGGCTCTCTCTGCCACACTGGGGTGTTTCTCTGAGAGGCCCAGCCCAGAATCCCATGTCCTTGCCATTCCTCAGGCACTCACTGCAGTTGTCCTCGTCAGAGTGGTCCTCGCAGTCCTGCTCCCCGTCGCATTCGGGGTTCTGTTTGCTGATGCAGCGTCCACTGCGGCACTTGTACGTGTACTCCTTGCAGGGGACTGTGGTCTGGCCCACTGCAGGCAGGATGGAGGCACAGGGGTTAGCCCCAGTTCTGGGGAGGTCACATCACCTTCACCTCTTCCACCCCCCCCCAGGGCATTGCCACCCCACGCAAACACACACACGAGGGTGCCCAGCCCCAAGGAAATCCATCAGAGGCTGCAACCTGCAGCCCACCCTCACCTGTGCTGCAGCTGCCCTCGTCGCTCCCGTCCCCACAGTCGTCCTTGCCGTCACATTTCTGTGTGTTGGGGACACACTTCCCGTTGTTGCACTTGAAGCTGTCAGCTGCACAGCCTGGGGACAGAGAACAGCTCCTGAGGGCTGGGCACAAATCCTGCAGCACCTCAGCACCTGGCTGTGCCCAGCTCCCCTCCCCAAGTAAAGCCTCTGCAGCTCCAACATCCTGTGTCTCCCATCTCCTCTTCTCCAAACTGCACACAACCACATTCAGCCCTTTCTTTTCCTACATCTCTGCTCATCCTTCTTTCCTCTGAGCTCTCATTCGGGGCTCAAGGAAGCTGCACCAGGTGAGCCCTTGCCATGCCCGGGTATTTTTGCCCGCTCATTTCCAGCACAGCACTTGCTTCCCTCCATCCCACGAGCCTCCCTCGCCCCGCGTGCGCCTGCTCGAGCCCTCAGCCCTTTGTGCCTGCGGGGTGAGTCACTCACTGCACTGCAGCTCATCGCTGTTGTCGCCGCAGTCATTCACGTTGTCACAGACCCAGAACTTGGGCTTGCACCAGCCGTTCTGGCACCTGAACTGCTGCTCGGTACAGGCTGGAAGAGCGGAGTGAGAATCACAGGATCATTTAGGTTGGAAAAGACCTCCAAGACCATTGAGTCCAACCTGAGACCAATTACCACCTTGTCAACCAGACCAGAGCATTCCTTGGACACCTCCAGGGATGGTGACTCCCCTGGGCAGGCTGTTCCAATGCTAGAAATTAGGGGAGAGGCCTGCAAGGACACCTGTGGAGTCACCAGCAACCCGTCCAGCACGGCAGCTCTCCCAGTGGGTGTGCAAGCCCTTGGGAACCCCAGCTTGGGACTGTGCACTTGTACATAAATATACAACACGCTCAGTACATCCACAGTATTTCCACTTTTCTGGAGAACAAAGCCATTTGGAGCTGTTGTGTACTAGGCAGCAGAGGCTGAAGCTGACATCACAACAGCAGGACAGCCAGAGGCAATACTGAAGCAAAGCAGTCGGTGCAAGCAGTGGGAAAGCACCTGAGAAACCGGGATCACGGGCCAGCAGCACACTCTTCCCCAGAAAACTGCCCCTCCCCTGGGAATGAGATCCCAAACCAGGGGATCCCGTCCTCTCTAGTAAACTGCAGACCCTGGACAATGACAATAATATTAACTATAGGACAGCTCTGCTAATCCAAGAGGAAAACTTGTTGCAAAAAGAAACAACTCCCGCCTGTCCCACGGGTTTTCCAGATGAGCTCTGCAAAGCCTGCCCAAGTTGGGTAACGAAACGTGTCCCTCCACACCACCCAGCTCAGCCAAACCCACAACCAGCAGGATTACACAGAAAAACACATTCCCAGCTGGGAGGAACTGGAAAGGGAGGGAGATGCCACTGGGAGAGGGCTGGATTAGCAGGAACCCACAGCTCCTATGCTGAGAAGGGATCCCAAATTGATGGAGTACCAAGTCTCACTCCAGCCTGGAGGAAGGCAGCAGCGCTGGTTCCAGCCAGCACTCAGTCGCATTACCCAGAACAAGCCTAGGCACCCCGGGGGCAACATGGCCTTTCCCATGCTATGCCAAAGGGAAACCAAGGCTGGACTTACTGCAGGACCTCTCATCGCTGCCGTCCACGCAGTCCAGCCACCCGTCACAGCGCATGCTCCTGTCGATGCAGCGGCCGGTATTGCAAGTGAACTTGCCAGGGCAGGCTGAGAGGGGGAAAAGGACAAAACCACACATGAGCCCTCTTGGTGTCCCCTCTACATCCCTTCTGCAGAGTTCCTTATGCCTGCTAACAGCAGAACACAGCAGGAAGACCAGGAGGTTTGCAGGAAAGCAAGACATGCTGCTATCCTCCTGGAAAAGGCCGCTTCCCGGTTTACAGGACAGTGTAAGCACAGAGGAGGGACAGCTCCAGATCTCAGGGAAATCAGTTTCCCCACCCCAGCCCCAGGGTTTCAACTCACGGTCACTGGAGTCGTAGGACAGGAACTCTGCAGAGAAGCCCATGTCTGTGTAGGACTGGTCCAAGTGGAACCGTACCTCGATTTTGTTGGTGGTACTGGCCACCACAAACTGGGAGCGCTCCCCACAGTACCTACAGGGAAGAGAGCAAAGGGTAGTTGAAGGGCTGTAGGTCAGAACCAAGAAAACCTCCTTCTATCCCTGACCTCCCTCCACACTCCGGGAGCTGAGGGGGCAGGAGAGCAGGAAGCAGGTCTGATCCCAGCACAGACTGCTGGGCCTCAGAGTTCAAATTCTGCTGCCGCTGGCAGAAGGTTTGGGCCAGTTGCAAACACCAACTTAGGAATGACTGGGATCAAGTTTTTCCACATCCCTGCCGGCCCCATGATGCGTCTGATCTCGGATACACTGGACTCGTGCAGGATCCCGTCTCACCACGGGCAGGTGCTGACTTTGAAACCCTCTCTCTGAGGCAGGGTCAGCTCCCCTGCCCAAACCACTGTGAAACAGGATTAATCACCTGCCTGTGAGGTACCAAGTTTTCTGTCTGGCCCAGCTCATATCAGGCTGGGGAATGCATCAGGAAATGCATCACAGGATATGAGTGCCCTGAGAATAAAGAGCTGCTCATTCAAGCAAACCCACCCAAGATGTTCCTGCCTTCCCACACATGAGCTGCGTGCTGTGATGCTCCACAGCATTTGGAGAGGTTCAGCTGCAGCACACCACAAAGCCCGGGTTTTATCCCCAGAACCAAGTGTGGGGCTCCCTTCTCACCATGGGGCAGTCCTGGACATCCTCCTGCCTCTTCCCAGCCCTGACCGCACCAGCACACTTATTCCCACAGCAGATTAAGGAAAGCACAAGGTTCTGTGCAACTAAACGAAGCCCCTCCATGGGTTCAGCCACCCGACCCCCACCTCGTGCCGTTGATCTGCACATAGTCCTTGGTGCAGGAGCTGACTGGGATCCCGGGCTCCAGCACAAAGAACATGTTGAAACGCACCTTCACATTCTTTATAGAGGGAACCTGCGAAAGGAAGCAGTCAGTGGGATCTTGTTTTCTGGAGCAAGGAAAAGGGAATAGTTTCACAGGAAGAGGGTTGTGCTTGGGGGAGGACAGAAGATAACTGAAAAGGGGAGGTCAGTTTTCCAGCAGGAAAAGAAACAGCTTCATAAAAGTCACTGAGTCACCCTGGCCCCAGAATCCCCAGTGGAAAAGCCACACAGAGGGGTGGAAGCCAGACCTCTGGTCACCAGCCAGTAAGTGGCCTGTCCCAAAGCCCACACTCCTATCCTTCTTGTGTGAAGTTAGTTACAGGATTTTTCATAGGGTTCAGGCCTCTTGCAACCTCTTCTGCCTTTGCCCCCAGCTCCTAAAGGCTCCCTCAGTCATGCCAGGCTGGAGCCTCTGGGCCCCAGCTGCTGTGAGCTCCCTTGCACCATGTCCTGCACGACCAGGGTCATTTGACAGACTTATTAAGGGAAAGAGAGGGCCCACCTCACCTCAATGTTCCAGACACAGTCCGTGTCTGGGGGGTAGTGTGCCGGGTAATAGGGAGTTGTGAAGGTGCCGCTGTCTCCCTTCAGGGTGCCACCGCAGGCTAAACAGAAGCAGGAAGGTAATAACAGCTTAGAGATTTAAATGTGGTTTTTCCAAGCCTCAGCTGGCTGTCATCTGAGGCAGGAAGGGAGGTAGAGGCAACAGTCTCTAACAAGGTTAAGTCCCTCTCTGGAGAGAGCAGCTCTGCTCCAAGGCTTGAGAGAACCCAGGAGATCAATTAGGTGATTCCTGTACACATCAATCTGCATGTATAATCCAACATAATTCTTATTTTGGCCTCCTCAGGGGACACCATTACAGCAGCCAAGAACACCGTAGGCAAGGCAAGCGTCAAGAGGTGACCCGCTTCCAGGTGTTCCAGCCCTGGAAACATCCCTGACAAACTGACCTCAGCCACAGCCACCTCCCTATTCAGCGGTCTATGGCAGGGAGAGGTGGGGAAACACACCAAGGCCTCTGCTCACCTTTCATCTTTGGGAGCTGGAAGAACTCAGCCTTAATGCCAGGGAACTGCCCCTCCTTGTTGGTAACCAACGTGACTACCATGACATTCTGGGAGGACAGGAAGGTCAGGTTGTAAAATGGGGCATAATTCCCACAAAGCCTAGGAAGCAAGGGACAGAATCCATGAGGCACTGCTGCACAGGGAGCCTCAAGCAGCACAGCTCAGCTCTGAGCAGGGACAGGAACAGGACATCTCTCAGGGTCACCCTGGACTCGGTGCCGTACAGGAACACCCACCTAACCAAGGCGTGGGGCTCCACGGGGCTGAGGGAGTCGTACACCTTGATGAAGTCACTGTCATCTCTGCACGGCTCCAGCTCCAGGGTCTTGAAGGTGAGGCTGATGCTGGAGCTGGCATCTGCCCTCAATGCCCAGTAGCAGAGGGCATTGTTGGGGTACGGGCTGTTGGGGAAGCCCGGCGTGGTGAAACTGGTGACCTCGCCTTCCTTGGCGTGGAGGGAGAACATGCAGCTGTCTGCCCGGAGAGTAGGGAACAGTTAACAAGGCAAACAAGCCTTGCCCTGCCTTTCCCTGGGATGCAGAGAATAACTCCTGCAGGCTATCCCAGGGCAGATGGCTCTTCCTGGATAACAGCAAGGCCTGTGCCACAGTCTGTCCAACCCAAACCAGCTCCAAGGAGAACACTGGGGTCTGCCTTGCACACAGAGCACCTCTCTCCAGACCCTTCCCCATCCTGCAAGAGAAACACCACCCTAAAGAGGCCACTGAGATGGAAGAAGAACTGTACTTACTGTCCCGGGCAGAGTGAGCTATGCTGGGGTCCACAGCTGCAGGAGAAAACAGAGCTGGAATCACCCTTTGGGCTATGGAAAATCCTTGGGCAGAAAGCCGAGGTTGTTCCTCGGACCCTCATTGATCTGGCCTTGCTTGTGGAGTCTCTCCCTGCAAACAGGCAGGGGAGGCTGCTCTTGCCTGGCCTCTGGGAACTGAGGGATCAAACTTTTCCTCTGCAGAGGGAGAACTCGTCCCTGTTCCTCTTCCCCAGGCTCAGAGGAGAACACAGAGGGTTCCAGCAGAGGGGAGCAGGTTCATGCAGCCCCCTTCGGGCTGTACATCCCATTAAGCTGTGCTGTGACATCCAGGTCCTTACACCACCCTCAGGGCTGGCTTTCCCAAGGGAGGGCTGTGACCAGCACCTTCTCCCTCCAGAGAAATATCCCACCCAGTCCCACGCAGAGGCCCAGGGGCAGCGGAGCCAATACTCACGGAATGCGATGACCGACTCCACCTTCAGCATGGGATTTCTCAGGCGGGGGTTCCATCTCTGCACCAGGCTCTGCTTGTCAGCCATCGCCCTGTCCAGGCTCTCCTCCCGGTACTTGGGCACAAGGAATTCTGACCAGTAGTAGGCAATGACACTGCCTTCGCTGTGGGAAGGGCAATTGTGGCGTGAGGGCAAGGACAGACATGGGAGGACTCAAATACCACTAGAAGAAGGGGCCAGACTACTTGATGAGCCATTTTTGGAGCCTGGCCACGGGGAAGGGAGAGTCTCAGCGACAAGTTAAGCAAACAGTGCCCAGCAAAGGCCCCTGCCAGCCCAGGGAGTCCCTCTCAATGCTGCCAGGCACCACCCACTACAGTTCACTGCACCACACATCGATTTTCCCAAGACATCTGGCAGAAAACAAAATGCATTTTTCAGGTCACTTTTTACTGCTCACCCTTTCCTGTGTCATTTAGGGTGACAACTGGGGTGCTTCCATCCCAGCATCCCAGGAATGAGGGTAAATGGCTGTGTGATATCCCGGCATCCCAGATGGGGCTCAGGCAGTGCCTAACACTCACCTGAAGGCAGTGATCACTGTCTCTTTGTGGTAAGGACCAATATCAGCATGATTCCTATAGATCTCCTCCACCTGAAAGGGTTAAAAAGGGGTGTTCAGCATGTCTAGAAGTGAGGAAAAGGGAAAGGCTGTAGACAGACAGAGCTTCAAGCCTACTAAGAAAAACCAGGGCACATATCTGGCATCCCTGGGTGCAGGAATCTGCAGAGCCAAAGAAAGGAAGAAGGAGAGTTGAAAGCACCAGAAGAGCCCAGGGCTGCCCATCACAGCCTGCTCTGACTCAGCTCACCCCACTCTTCCCTGGGGGAAGTGAATCTCCAAGTCTGAGGGAAGAGGCAAGACCAGCCACAGCTTCAGCCTCCTTCACACACCCTTCTGCCTCAGTTCCCAGCCCTGACTCATCCAGCGATCCTGGCACGTGCCCTGGCAGCTCCTATGGCACAGGGAGATGCCGTGGCACTGGGCTGGAGCCGGGATGTCAAGATCCAGCTCCAAGGAAGGTCCCTGCTCCCAGACAGTGTGTCACAGCAAGCAGGGAAAGCTCCAAGGAATCTTACATGACATATCCCCATGGCTGTGGAGCAAGAGGAAAATTCCTTGCTTGCAGAAGGAGGGAGAAAAAGAGACCTCTTACCGTGCTCTTCACCTTCTTGGCCAGCATACTGAACTCTGGAGAGCTGGAGTTCTCATAGGCATCCAGGAATTCCCAGTTCAGAACCCGCAAGTGGCCATTGAAAACCTTCTGGACGGGTGTGNCAAGATCCAGCTCCAAGGAAGGTCCCTGCTCCCAGACAGTGTGTCACAGCAAGCAGGGAAAGCTCCAAGGAATCTTACATGACATATCCCCATGGCTGTGGAGCAAGAGGAAAATTCCTTGCTTGCAGAAGGAGGGAGAAAAAGAGACCTCTTACCGTGCTCTTCACCTTCTTGGCCAGCATACTGAACTCTGGAGAGCTGGAGTTCTCATAGGCATCCAGGAATTCCCAGTTCAGAACCCGCAAGTGGCCATTGAAAACCTTCTG
The DNA here is from genome assembly GCA_013397115.1 of Edolisoma coerulescens. Lineage (NCBI taxonomy): Eukaryota > Metazoa > Chordata > Aves > Passeriformes > Campephagidae > Edolisoma > Edolisoma coerulescens. The sequence continues at coordinate 823,276 of VWZW01002803.1, read as the reverse complement.
GACGGGTGTGTTCCTGTCTGGAAGGGAACAGTTCAGGNGCAGGTAGGACCTCCACCCCTTCGTCCAGGTTGTTCATCTCCTGGGAGAGGAGGGAAGGCAGGACAGTGGGAAGGCTGTTCCCAAAGCCTGGCTTGGGGAGTTCCAGCCACAGAGCAGCCTGAAGCACGTTTGGGGAAAAGGAATGTGGCAGCACTGAGGGCAAACCTCAGCATCAGCAGCTCCACAGCCACGGCGGGACAAACCCTGAAGGCTTCTTCTTTGCTTTTCTGCACACACCTAATTCCTTTTCGGGCCTAATATAAGGTCATGAGCTCAAGCAAACTCAGGGGCAAGTCCACACATCCTCCCATGACCATGGCAGGTCAAAGCCCACAAAGCTCCAAGATCTGCCTCAGCAGATGAAACTACAGAGAAAAATTCACCCCCATGAAGCACTTGCTGTGTGCAGGTGTGTCACCCCCAGCTCACAGGGCACAGCACGCTATAAATAGCATTTCTCTAAAAGAAGAGATCAAGCTGCTTCCTCCTTTTACATTTTCATAGCTCTCTGTCATGCCTCCTGGGCCACCAGCATTCCTGTGTTTCTGCTTGGAATTTCCCATCCAGCACAAACACCCCTTAAAAGAAATAAACCAAAAAACTAAGATGAACACACAAGACATCCCTACAGCCCACAAGCAGCCATGCTCTTGGGACAAGACATGGAAGAACAGATCCGAAAGGAACGAGGAATGACACAGCTCTCGCTGTCATCACCGCCCCATAACGGGCTGGGTGAGGAAGTGAAAGATCTGTTGAAGCATTGAGCTCTGTATCAGCTGTAAAACCTGAGCTCTGTATCAGCTGTAAAACCACTGGTGCCCCAGGGTTTCACTTTCTCCCACCTTCTGTTCCATTCCTCCATCCTTGCCCTGCTCATGTATCTGCACCTCTGGCCTGGGGGGATTGGAACAGCTGCAGACCCAGATGTTTTCAGAGGATCCCACACAGCTTCCTTGGTACTGCTGGACATTGTGGGGGCTCAGATCTGCATCTACCCTGGCACTTCCTCTCCTCCCAGCACTGGCAGTGGCGTGGGCAGAGCTCACCACATCTTCTGCTTTTGATCTGTGCCTTCCTCAGGCAGGAAGGGCTCTGCGCCTGCTGCAAAGGCCCAGAACAGGAGGATCCCTCACCTTTCTGCTCACCACCTTCCCATTTTCTCCATAGCAGGCATTCAGCAGCTCCTTGGGCTCTGGATGACAGCACGGACACCACGGCACAAAGTGCCGACTTGCACAAATCCGTGGCGTTTCCACGTGCCCTGCGCTCCGGAAGGGTAACGCTGTCCCCACAAACACAGAGTCAGACTCTGCCTGTCCTCTCTCAGCCCAGGGTTCACACAAACCTACTCCAACAGCTGGTTAATTTGATGCAAATGCCACAAGCCCCTAAAAGTCAGGAAAAATATGGACAAGGGGGATATGGCTTGATAGGACATGGGGGAATGGCTTTGAAATGAAAGATAGCAGGGTTAGATGGGATACTGGAAAGGAATTCTTCCCTGTGAGGGTGGGGAGGCCCTGGCACAGGGTGCCCAGAGAAGCTGTGGCTGCTCCATCCTTGGCAGTGTCCAAGCCCAGGTTGGACGGAGCTTGGAGCAACCTGGGACAGTGGAAGGTGTCCCTGTCCATGGCAGAGGCTGGAACGGGATGGGCTTTAAGGTCCCTTCCAACCCAAACCACTCTGGCATTCTATGAAAAACAACCAGCAAAGGGGATCCTGCTTACAGAGGCACCTCTGAGCCTGCTGTGCAGACATAAGGAACGAGCCATCCTCACTGCATTTCCTCACTGCACTTCCAGTAGGTGCTTCATCTTATCTTTCCTCAGCCTCGCCTAGCAGGAAAGCCCAGCTCCCACTTGAACCATTCCCCCACTTCTTTTGCCCTTTTCTTCACCCAATGCCTGTGCTCTCCTCCCACCTTCCACACCCCACCGCAGCCTCTCCTCCTTGTGGTATTTGCCCAGAGCCCTTCACAACAGAAAGGGAAGTGGCAGGCACCTTATTCTGAGTTTTTGTTGAGAACTCTGTAAGTTTAATCCTCTGCAAACACCAGAAGACCACCAAGACCAGAGCAACCCACCAGTTTTCACACCAGCTGCTCTCAGAATCCTCTCAGTTTATCATTTGGCAGTTCAGGGAAGGAGACTTCTTTCATTTTTGAGTTTTACTGGCTAAGGCTAGGCAGAAAGAACTGTTTCCATGCCCAAAATCCAGCCACCTCCAAAATAAACAGACCTAGCATGGCTGCAGAGGACAATCCCCCGGGGAATGCTCTGAATCCTGTTTGGCTTCTGATCATACAGGAAAAGCTTGAAAATATAACCCAAGGAAACTTTGAAACAGACAACACACAAAATAAAACTTCAATACATAGAGACATCCTAAATCAAGAAACTCTGCAATCAAAGTCAAGACTACCTGGAGTTTGACACACTGTCTTCCAAACATCCATCTGGCTCCCACCAGTTTTCCAATCATGTAATAAACCTCCCCAAACCTGGTAAAGAGAAGAAACTGGCCACAAAACTTGCAAACACATCCTCTCTCCCTCCACAGGGCTGCTCACAATGCTGAGCCTTCTCAGGACTTCCAAGACATTGCTGCTGTTGGCAGAAAGCAAAGTATTTAATTCTCTATTAACATCTGCAGGAGCCTGTGGCAAGAAGACAGTCTCAAGGGCTTAAATGATCTATCAGTTTCTCCAGACTTCCTGGAGCCAACGAGGAAGAACTGCAAAGAAAACCAATTTCCCATAAGAAAACCCTTCAGCTGAGGGGACCTTCAGCCCTCTGCAGAATTCCTGCGCTTCAGTTTCACCAAACTGCCAGAAAAAAAATAAGGCTCAGCAGCAAGCAGGAGCTCCTGCTGTACAACACTGCACAAGAATGTGGCTGATGCATTGTAACATCCCCCTTGAGCTACAGATTGTGTCTTTGCAGAGAGAAAACTCTTCCAGGGAGAAGATCATCACTGTGATTAAATCAGAAGGCAAACAGAGCTCCCCTCTGCCTCCAGCACACATAGGCACACGCACTGCTCCTGGGAGCAAGGAAATTAAGCAGGAAAACTCACCATCTGATCTTTCTTTAGGCAATTTCTCTGCTTTTCTTGGGAAAAAAAGGATGAAAAATGTTAAACCTGTGAGAGTTTACACCATGCCTTTGTCAGTTTGTTCTTGCTCCAAAGCTGAGCCAGCAGCAGTAACCCAGGAGAAATGACAGGAGTGCGGGGACTTCTGGGAAGGTTACTTTTGTTTTTCCTCCCGTACAAGGTGCACAACAGCCACTGACACTGTTACTTGCCAGAAGTTACTCTGTGACTACAGGCAGATAGGAGACACAATCCGAAGAGGTTTCCCTCCCTCCCTGCCCTCTGTGTTGTCCAGCTCTCGTCCTCTCCCATTCCCACACTTCATGGATGCCATTATGTTCCTCAGCCAACACAGACACTTGTGTGAAGAGCCCTCACCCATCACAGCCTGAGTAAGCAACAGCCATTCCTGCAAACTCTCTTCCCAATACCCGGTGAAGGATCTGAAGCATCCCCCAAGCACTGCTGGAATGATGAATCAGGCCGTGAGGAAGATCTCAGACGAGGCCCCATGTCCCAAACTCTAAGAGGCTGAAACCTCCCTGCCCACACTCAGCACAAAAAACACCTCTTTGACCTTAGGACCAGACTTGCCTGTGCCCCACGAGCGCAGCTCAGCCTCTGCCCCTCTCACTTCCTGTGCTCCACATCCCTTTCACTCCCAACACTTGAGAGGAAAAATACCGTGTCACCATCGTCTGAGCTAGACGGAAACCAGACGAAATCACATGCAAGACAGGCTCAGAGATCACAGTTAAATCAAGAAAAAGACAACTGCAATGTTAATCTCCTTTAGTTGATGGCTGCTGCACATTTCCCTTGTGTGCTCTGAACAGTGGCAGCTGTAAACTACAGCGGAACTGAACATGTCCTGCTCTCACCTTTTCCATGGCTCCTCCAGAAACCGCCTCTAGCCCAAAGTGACTCAAGGTCTGACTGTCTCTTCTCGAGGAAACTGCTCCAATAAACACTATTAACAGAAAACCTCCCTTGATATTCTCTCTGACTTAGTCACTGGAGCGGTTACTTCCTCCTGCTCCTCCTCACTCAGTCCTCGCCGGTACAGCCAGGCTCCCCACGCAGGGTCTGAGGGATCTGGTCACAGCATCAGCTATGGCAGCAAAACCAATCCAGGGAAAGGTTCAGACAGGCACTGCCCCAGTTCTCCCATGCCTCAGTTTCCCCTGGAGTACTGACTCCACGAGGAAACTTTGAGAAGAAGTGCCCACAGATGGATTCATAGAGCGCTTGGAGGGCTCCTGCTCCTCTGTGCAGAGTCCGAGCTCAGTCCTGGGAAGAGCAGACCTCTCATTCCTCCTCTGTAAGCCACACGATGTATTTTTAGACAGCGACTCTGCTCTGTCCAACTGGACAAACCAGATGCAGAAGTGACTAATTCTGTCAGCAGGAAATGCAGCTGGCACACGGGGCTGGTGGGAACCCGCTCTGCACTGGAGATCTTATGGGAAAGCAGAGAGATCCTCCTGCAGTGGGGGATCATGGAAAGGCTGGGATATGCCATGGAGTAGGGCTCTCCAGCACAACGTGTGCAAAGCAGGGCTCCCTCTGGGATCAGCATCCCCCACAGAGGCTGGTTTCTGCCTTGTTTGGTGGTCCCACCAAGATGGTGATGTGTCCCAGGCACCAAACTCCTCACTGTTCCCCTCTCCTCCAAAACAGCTCCTCCATCTCTCCCTCGGTGTCTGCATCTGTTCACAGGACCCTGACTCACAGAAGGACTGGGCTCCTGGCCATTAGTCTCACCTGTCCCTTATGACCACCAGGTAATTTGTTCATCCAGCACCAGACATGAGATTCACCTACTTCCCTTGACTTTCCCAACTCCAGACTCTGCTGGTCTGCCACAGGACTGCTCAGGGCCAAAGCTGCCCAGATCATACAAAGTAAGAGCAGGTGTGCAACCAAATCAAATCTCAGCAAAAAAACGCCACTGTCTGATACCAATGTACACAACCAAGAAAAGGAACCCATAAAATGCCACGCTGGAGGAGGCCTGGGGAGGTCAGAGATGAAGCAGAGTCATTGGACTGCATGGTTAGAGACTCTTGAGGGTAATTACACCTTACAGATCCCAGCCTGTGTATCCAAGAGGCAATTCCCACCTCCCCTTTTCCAGCCACACCTGCCTCGGGTGGTGTTCAATAAAAACTAAAACAAATACCACATGAGAAACGAGAGGAACGAAACCCGTCGACTCATCCAGCAGCTCAGGACATGGCCAGCAAGCCGGCTCAGAGCTCAGGAGACCAGCAGGGTGGGCTTGTGTAGCAAAAAGAGCCAGAAAAGTCATATTTTCAAATCCAGAATTCCTGGATCACATCGAGAGCCAACACCAGCTTTGTGGTGCTGGCATGAGGGGAAACAGCCTGTTTCCCACTGGAAAAAGTAAAACAAATGTAAACAGCATGTGCAACTCACTTCACCCAAGTAGCTCAAGTACAGCTACGCCACCCTTAAATCAGCTCCTGCACCAACTCTTGCTGCAAACCCCAACAGCTCCTCTGGAAAAAGATCTGATAAGAATCATCTCCTCAATTCTCTTACGCTTGATAAGAAATACACGGGAACAGCACGCATGGGAGCGAAGCTTACGTAAGGCGTATTCGTGCTGTGTTGCCCTACCACGGGCAGCAAAGCACTGAAGAAACTTTGCCAGCGCATTATTTTTTGTCTTCAGTTCTGTATTAAGGGCAGTGAAGCTATAAAATGATGACATCAAAACTAAAAAGGGAATATGGGGCAAGAGCTCAAGGACAGAGTCCTCCAGACTGTGTATCTTCCCGGCACAGAGGGCAGGTGCAATAGTGAAAGATACAGGTCACACACACCTATTTCACACACCAAGTTTGAGCTTAACCCTCTACAGCATTTGATTGTCTTGTGACCACCCTGAGTCATACGAGAAACCAAATTCCTTTAGGTTTATTACAGAAGAAACTCATGTTAATGTTTGCAGAGATAGCACAAGCTTGGCTTGCTGCCCCATCCAGGCCGATCAGTGCAGCTCTGTCCTGCATCACAGCAGCTCAGAAAAAGCCTCCACGCTTCTGTGCTTGTGGTAGCAGAGAATTTTACACTGAAGTCTTAGCAACTCTTGGGGAGAAGCTGGGAATAAAGGTACCCTACAGCCCTGATCTGTGTAGCTATGAGCCATGAAATTCCTCCTTACAACACACTGATGTCCCAAGAGCAGCAGAGAAACATGCCACAGATGCAAACACCTCATTTAAATCACTCGTATGTCTTTCCTGGTACAGGCAGCACTGTCTGGAAAACAAAACTGCCTCCAGCAGCTTAACCAAAGCAGCTGAGCTCCAGACCGTGACCTCCACAATCCTTGTGACATTGCACTCATTCCTACAGTTCTGAGGTGGATCTGGACCACGAGTCTCCAACGTTTGAAGCCAACAGCAAGGAAAACACCAGCACCTCCAACCAGGAAAGTCGCTGTCTGCCAAACCCATCCCTGTTGGCTGCTCCCTCCCCGCCCCGGCCCATGGCCCGGATATTGCAGGGCATTATTTCCCAGTCTGTCCCAGCAGCCTTTGGATGGAAATGATACATTCTACCCCGGGCAAGGGGAGAACCTTTGCTCCGATACCTTCCCCACAGCCAGGCCCTCAAAACACTCTCGCTGCTCCCTCAAGGGTTTTGCAGAGTGATCTTTCATTTGCTGAGCAAAGGTCTGGCCTCAGCCCTTTCCTCATTGTGCCTTCCTTATCCCTGCTTGCTTTTGGCACCAACAGCAGCCAAACTGGCCTGAGCAGCAGCTCACCTGCCACCCACTACCCCAGGGAAAAGCTCTGTACCTTTCCAAGGAAGAGCAGCAGCTTCTCCTCAGCCCAAGAACTGCCGCAGCTCATTTGCGGGTACAGGAGGAGACACGAGACATTGCAAAACCACTCATTTCCTCCACTGTCATGTTTATAAGGGGCCAAGTCCAACAACAGTCCACGGGGGACAAACTCCTTGGGCTGTTTCCTGCCAGGAGGGCAGGTACTGTCTTCAGGGAAGCTGTTCTGGATCAGATCAGCCCCTTTTGAACTGACACAGGGGGAAAACTGATCCAGAACCAGGGAAGGGGCCCGCTCGAGCCCTCAGTCTTGTGTAAAGATAAATCAGAGCACAAAGCTACCTTCTTCCAGGACAACAAGCAGGAAGGGAAGATCATGTCACACAAGTGTCACCCCAACCTGGCCAGGAACAGCAGCCTGAGTTGAACTGCTTCAGTGAGAGCATCTCCTTCCCACTCCCAGCCCCGGCACATGCCGGACAGCGGGGCTGAAGGCAAGGGAAACTTTTCTTGCTGCAGGCCAGCTTTTTGATCAGTGCAAGAACCAGCAGCTCCTTTGTTGCTGCCAGATAATAACTCCTAAAGCCAGGCCTTGGAGACAGACACCACAGTCTGCAGGTGGGATGGGAAATGCTGCTGTCCTGCTTTAACCCAGACCCCTGTTTGGAACAGCTCTGTGGCACAGAACAGGCTCTGGAGGTGCAACCCAAACTCAGCCATCCCTGCCCAACCCTCAGCCAGGAAGATCTACACAAGAAGCTTGCTCAGGTCTCAGAGCACGCTGATAATGCAGCGGTTAATTAATGAAGCCCCACAGCCCTCGGTTAAAATTGGCCCTTCCGACGCTTGAACAGGTTTAGTTGAATCTATTGCTAAACCACCCAGAGCCAGGCTCTGTACACAGCTCACTGCACGGAGTTTACCTTTACTCACAACCCCAGTGCCCTCGGCTTAAGCTGAAACCAAAACCCCCGAAGCACTGGCAGCACCGACACGGAGGGGATCCAAAGCCGGCACAGACAGGTGGAGATTTCCACTTCCCCAAAGCTGTTTGTTTCTTTTTTTCTTTCTGCTCTGCTGAGCTCACCAGTGTCCCCCAAAGAGGTTCTCCTGACCTTACCCAAGGGTGAGCTGGAACCCCCTCCTTCCTGAGGGATCCAGAGCCGCCTTCAACCCGCCAGGCTCGAAGGAACCAGAGCAAGCAGAGGACGAGGCAGCCCGGCAGAAGGCCGGCAGGAGCTGCGGGAGCTCCCCGGGCTCTCACCTGCAGCTGGGCGCTGTACCGCACGCCGGCGCCGCGGGCCGGGGGGCCGCGCTCCATGGCCGGGGCAGTGCCGCGCCTCAGGCCGCCATGGCGCGGTGGCTCCGGCCCGGGCACCGTGCCCAGCTCCTCCTTCCCGTGCTCCTGGCAGGTGCGGGCAGCCGGAAACACCCCGCGGGTGCTGTGCCGCTCCCGTGTCCAGCTGCGGCTCCCGCCTGTCCTGCTCCACAGATAGAAGGGAAAACGCCGTGCCCGAAAAGCTGCGCCCAAAAGCCCTGCATGAACTCTGCATCATCCAGGAGACCCTTCAGCCACAAGCTTTGCTTTAGGAAATGAAACCAGAAAAATCTGTCTTTTACCAAGAGAAGCCGCCTTGCAGTCGGTAGGAGGGCTGGCTGGCATGCAGAGATGCACAGTTCCTAAGGAAAAGCTTTGTATATCCACGGTCTCATCCCCCCTCGGGTGACAAAATGATCACGCTATGAAACCCCGCTGCAAAGAGGGCACTCTCAGCACGCACAGGTAGTTTACCCCAGGGACAAGCCTCATGCTCCCAAAAACATTTGGTACACTCAGAAGCAAAATATTCCCTTTTCCCAGCCTGAAACCTGCCCTCAGCCAGGCTACAGCACTGTAGGAATGAGCATTCTCTTGGCTAACAGAGACCAGATGCAAGGTGAACAACACAGCAGTGCTGCAGAAACTGCACATGCACCCATATGTGGCACTAGGGGGATGTTCACAGAGCAACAGTCCCTGGGGACTGTGCAGTTTAATATTAAACAGAGAGGGAAAGGAGGAACTGGGGTTCTGAGAATGCTCTAATGCGGGTTTGAAAGGATTTGTAACACTGAAAGCTGCATTCGGTCTTACTTCACCATTTACCCCTTCTTGAAAAGATGATTCAGACACACACACTCCAATGTTTAGGTTTCTCACATTCAAGAGCAAGTCAGGATTAGAACAGCTGGATCAAACTCAATTTTTCATGGAAAGGTTCTTCCTTTCTCCCTCTTACATGTGACAGTCCATATGAATATGTGATATGCCCATCAAAAGTTGAACTGGCCACCCCACCGCTGATCCAAACCTTTTTATACCAGTTGCATCCAGCCCTGAAGCCGAATTTTTTCAACACTCGAACACTTAAAATTTCCCAGAACTCTGGTTCTGGTGCAACCCGAATTGCTGATCGCAGGCAGGAAAGCCCTTGCTGAGCCTCCTTTGTTTTCCCTTGCTCTAAATTGTCTCCTGCGGAGCAGAAGTTTTGCAGGCTTTTTGCAGGTTTTGGGGGGAAAAAATAGAGACTGGGTGAGGTCTCTGATCCTGCTGTTGTGGAAAAACACAACATAACTTCTGTGTTCTTGTACAAACACATCAGCCACCACCTTCTCTGCCCCCTCAGCAGCTGCTAGAATTCCACCCACCGCGGAACACGGCACAGCAGGAAGCACCCCTCGAGTTAAGATACTTCCCTGGAAAAGGTGCCGTGTTAGTCAGGCTGCTGATGTCAGGAGCTCTCAGCCCTCCCGCTGATGCCCAGCCCTGCCCAGCGCTGTTTTTACAGCCACTCCCTTACCTGCCTGGCTGCAGCCTGTCTTAACACCCCCGTGAAAGAGCATATTTTGGGCACAAAGCAGCTGGTCCCAGCTGAACCACTGCTCCTGCATTCTACACATTTTTCCTCTTTGGCGCATCCACTGATCTCCTCCAGGCTGGTGCCAGGTAAACACCCGCGCTCAGGGATGTGGATGATGAGGGTAAAAGGCGAAGATCCACGACCCCTGGTTCGACACAGAGCTGTGAATGCTCACTGTTTCCTGCCATTCAAGCCACTGACATTCTACAAACTAATTCATGAGCCCTCTTTCAACAGGGGGACACAATCACCGTGGGGAAAACCAGCAAGCAATACACGTGCTAAATGTAAATATTACATAGCTGGGAGGCAGCTGGTTCGAGGCCTCAATACCAGGATTCCCGTTTCTCTGTTGCTGGAGCCCAAGGATTTCCTTCGTGGCTGTGCTGCAGCCATTACCGAGTCACCGCGGTGGGAGCAGCTCCCGTCCTGGGCACTGCACAGCCCCAAAACATCCAATAACAATTCCCAACCTGTCTGCCACGTGCTTTTTTTGGTGAGAGACTTCCATGTGCCCCTCCAGTCTGACTGGAGGATGCTGATCCCAGCCGAGGCACTGTGAAAACGCAATAAAGCATAAAGTTCAAGGCACTCACCCACATGCAAGGGTAGCAGTCAGCCGCAAAGCCTCTGCTTGTTCCCGCTGGGACCAGTTTATCCAATAAAAGCTGTCACGTCCTCCTCCTCGCGTTGTCTCAGTGTAGCCTCAACAGCATCCTGAGAGCAGAGCCGAGGTTTGGGAGGAAGGAGAGCCCTGAAATCTGAGAACCAAGTCCGCCTTGGTCAGAATCTGTGCGAGTTGCAAGAGCTAAATCGCCCTGAGCTCGAACCCCACACAAGGATCAGCTGCAGGAGCAGCAAACACTGGGCAGGCAGGATCATTCCGCATCAGCTCCCAGGCCTGGGAATGCCATGCACGCGAAAGAAGGGAAGAACTGCTTACATAAGGAACGAAGGCCGGCTGCCTGCGGGGAAAGGTCTTCTGGTGGAGGCAGTTCCCAGGTATTCTAGCAAAGGAGCAGCATCCATCCACACAAGCGACGGGGCGAATTCAGTCAGGGACAAAGGCTTTTCCTTCCCGTAGTGTGGCTCAAGGATTTTGCTCTCAGCGCGACTCCCAAATTCAAATTTCACCGACTGTGCCCTCCCACCCAGATTCCTGCCAGGCAACCCCGAAACCACCCCATCTCAAACACTCAATCCGGTCCGGCAACTTCCAAAGCATTACAAAAGACTGGGAGAGAGATAAAACTCACAGGGTGTCCTGTTACTTTGCATTCCAAAGAGTAAATAAAAGGCTGATTCAGTGGGAGGAGAGGAAAACGTCAAACAGCAGCGCTGTGCTTTCCAGCTGAACAGGCAGCCCCCAGAGCAAAGGCTGGTACCGCTGGGGATGGGCACAGTCATCTTGGGCCGATCCAGCCTCCCTATCTGCAATCCAAGGGAATAATTACTGGCTGTGGAGAACGGGAGCTGTAAAAGTGCAGTGAGTTGCCCTCAATTGGCCACACGCTGCTTTGGGGCAGAACAAGGAGATGGCACTCCCCTTCCCAAAGCTGTTCAAGGATTACTGTGTCATTTGGATGGGAACTTCTCCTTTGATCTCAAATGCTTCTCTTGCGAGGTCGGGAATGAGAGCCCTGCTCCCAAAACATGATTTTGGCAGAGATCAAAAGTAGCTTTACCCTCCTGAGACAATGAAAGCTGGCCAGAACCAAGGGCTCTAGTGGCCTGCTCCATCCCGGGGATGACATGGGCATGAGAGCAGGCAAAGGATGTGACAGTGCACAACAAGCACCTCAGCCCTCCAACACACCCCAGACAGCTCCGATACTCGCTTCCAAAATCCAGGGGGGTCATTTCCCGTGCCTCTGCTTCTGGTGCCAGCCACCTGGCAGTCACGGGGCTCCCAAAGGAATACAAAGCACTAGGAAACACTAGGATGTAAGCTTGCTGCCAGGACTGTAAAGACAGCCAGGTCTCCTTCGTGAGCTCTTCAATGGCTCGTGAAAGCAGAGAACCTCTTTTGTGAGCTCTGAATCAGCAGCAGCATTGGTGTTTGCCAGCCGAATTGTAAATGCAAGGGCGGACAGGCCTGACCGCCTGGTTTCTGGCATCGCGTGTTTTGAAACCACTGGGCACGCCCAAGGCTCTAAGTAAGGTAAGGTCTGTCTTCTAACGAGCTGCGAATGTGTAAACTGAGGCCTTGACATAGCTTAGGGCAGAGAGATGCAGACAATGCGCTGGAATTCCCCATTTCTTTTTGGTTTATTACAAACAGGCAGAGCTGCCCCAGCTCACCTGCCTTGCCTCCTTATTTTCCACAAGTTCAGACTTTGTGTCGGTGTTTACAACCAAGGACAAAGCATGCAGCTTGGACTTTTCACTAATTCCCCTTGTTTCCCTCACTTTGTTGGTGCACAGGACCAGGAATGTGGTACATAGGGAGGGTTTTTGCTGTTTCATGGCCCAGCTCCTGCTGTCTTTCAGACAACGAACTGCCTGATGTTCCAGCTGTCCCAGGGTATGGTGACACTGCACGTGCTGTTGATGTGCCCACCTAAAGCAGGAAAACAGGGTGTGAACTCCCCCCAAGATCTCAGTCTGGCGGAGGTGAGAATCAATCCGTGCTCTCCTGGATGGTGCTAGATCTCCCTGCGGGCTGGATCATGCCTGCAGACCTGCTCTAGTCCATCTTCCACCCCAACAGCAACAACTCTGGGTATAATATTTGTCTGGAAAGTTCCCTCCTCTCACAACAATCTGTTCTAGCATTAAGGTGTCTTTTGAGTTTTCATAACATCCAAACTACATCTCTCTCACTGCATGAAAAATTGGTGAACTGAGCAATTCTCTGAAGTTCAAATATTTGTTGCTGACTCCCAAGGGCTGAAGGACAGCCCTCGGATTCCTTCCACCAGACGGCAGGGAGACGTTGGGAAACCTGCCTCACCTTGCAACCCATCTCAACTCCTGAGAGAAGAGATTCTCCCTTGGAGAATCTATGAACTGAGACCACTGTTCCCACCCATTTGTTGTTCTCTATGATGCTTGACTTAGAGCATAAAAAAGCAGGAAAAACATAAGCAGGGATTAAATCCAGTCCTAATGCAAACTGTGAAATTCTTGACAAAACTGTTAAAATCCAGGTACATGGACACAGTCAGTGGAAGTTTCCTTCCCACTGGAAGGACTGCCTGGGTTTGCTAACTGAGCAGAAAACTGTGCCCTTTCACCCTCCCCACATCTCTTTGACTCACCTCCTCAACACAAGTTGAAAAATAAGAATACAATAAAGCCTATCAACCAGCCTAACTCAGCTCTGTAATTATAATTACAAAGGACTCATCCCTCTGACTGGGGTTCTCCTGGTCACAACTGTCTGAAAACAAAGACTAAACTTTCCTGTTGCCCTTCAAAGGAATAGGGTGCTAATTTTCTGCCAAGGAAGTATTTAGGGCTTTTTGGGAAATACTCAGCTTTGCACATTAACACCTTCCCTCCTCCCAGCTGTCCTAGCCGGTTGGAACAACAGCCCAGCTAAATTTAGGATTTTCGGTAAAGTACAGAGGCTGCAGTACAGAGGCTGCATATGACATTGCAATGATAAAAGTGACGGGACACGTAACAGCCTTTGCACCAGCACCAGCTTTAAAACCCTTTCACAGCCATTTCAGGGGCCATCCTAAGCTGGAGGTCACTCTCAGTACAGGAACACTGACAGAAGCAAAAGCTCAGCTTACCAAGTTACTGGTTGTCGTTAAGATACTCAGGACATCCCAGCCGTGAAGCAGAACTTACTTCCTTACACAAACGAAGCAGTGCAAAGGGAGGTCAGTAATTCATAAAGCTGCAGTGATTTGAGGGCTTGTGACTGTCTCATACCCATAATTTCAATGTATAACTGAGTACACAATTCTCACCACAGGCTGACTTACAAGCACTTTGCTTAAGCAGTTTAAAAGTCCTCAGTGCAAATTCCTTTTTTTTTTTTTTTTTGAGTAATCAAGCATATTTTTCTATATATAGAAGCATATTTCTGTGTGCATGTCTTGTAAATACCAAGCAGCCATTGCTTCCCCAAGCAGAAAGTGAAAAATTTTCCGTTGTTGCCATAAATTGCTTCAGAATGACAAATAGAAACGTTAAAGCCACTTACCAAGTTCCAAACAATGCCAGCACCTTTGCAGGTCCCTGTTAACTCTTCAAGCAGTATCAGCACGCAGGGAGAACACCGTCTCCAGCAGGTTTGCTCTTCTATTTTCCAGCCCGTGATGGCCTTGCTGTGGGCCAGCACAGACACTTACTGATGCTCCTCTGGGATTTGCTTGGCACCTTCTCTAAGTGTCATTGCGAAACCACCTGGTCCTGGAGCTCTGAAGGACCAGCACACTTCTGCTTCAAAGATCTTGGTGACTTATTTTGCTCCAGGTGTTGCAAACTGGAGGACAGTGAGAAAAAGTAACGTTAGGAGATAAGGGTGCCAGGCTCACCAAATTGGTTTGTCGAACACTTCCAGACATAAAGAAACAAATTGGTTCTTAAAATACTGACCTCTGATTGAGTTTCAGTTTTCAGGCCTCAGTGCTGGATGCTGTGTACAAGATTAATCCAGGCCCAAATGAACTAATCCACGTTGAATGGGTCACTTGACATAACCTGCGTCATCCCTAAATTAAATCATTAATAGCCCAAATTTGCACTACTCATGCAGAATTTCTTTAATAGTCCACAAGACCAAATGGCTCTACCCAGAGGGTGATTCACCCTACAGGAACAGGAGGGAGGTCAAATGAATTGCCCTCTGGAGGGATCAGCAGCTGCAAATGCAGTCCTGGGGTGAGAAATTCAGATTTATCTATTGAGAAATTCAAAGCACAGGTTTAAGAAGGATGATTCCAGCCTACCACCTCTGGATCTACGCACATCTGGTCTATCCATGTAACTAGGATCCAATAAATATCAGATTGAGATGAGTCAGTTGCAAAGGGGGCAGCTACAGAATTAAACCATTTTTCCATCTGAGCCAGTTTCCAGCATGGACCCAGCAGCACATTCTCCCTTCCCCACAGCTCTGCAACAAACTGCTGTGTTTCATGTTTAGGCTGTGGGGCAAAGTCTAAATTCCAGACTGCCATCCTACAGGATGAACAGCACCCAGCCAGAAGGGTCTTGAGCTCAGGCACCACATACCCAACTTGTGGCAGGCACAAGAATCAGGTCTATTGTGGCCTGGTTCAGGTTTGCCATGTGACAAACAAGTAACATGGTTTTTGCATTTACGAAAAACCATGTCAGTGTTTTCAGAGGTATTTGGAAAATTAGGATCAACTGTTAAAACACGTCTGATTAATGATTCTTTTGAAAGGAACACCTGAGGTAACCTCAAGGTGAGTTCACTGGATTATGAGCGCATCCTACTGAGGTATATAAATACAGATTTCCCCCATGATTTAAATAAAACAAAGCAGTTGTTAAAATAAAGGTTAGAAAGGTTTTAAATGGCCTGTGGCTGTTTGTGTAGCATGCTCAGTTTTTGTAAGCAGGTTTTACACAATATTCTCCTGGTGGAAATGAACTCCTAATACACAGTTTTTAGGAGATACACAAGGCTCTTTGATAAGTAGTGAACATCTCACTGCGACAAAACCAGGCTGTACGTAATTTTTTAATTAAAAAAGGTAATGGCAAAGATTCATTAGGCTGAATGCCCCTTTAGTTTCAGGCAGGACAGGTGGAAAATGGGTAATGTCAGTATAAATATTTTCTCTAGGCCCTCTTCCCCTGCATGGTGCCCTTGCAGCTCTTACTGCAGGACTCATCCAGAACAGCTTTCCGGCTGCAGAGCGAGAGGATGTGGGAGCATACACCACCTGGAACACAGTCTAGTTTATAGATACCCTCCCCCAGTCTCAGCACACCCCACAAAAACACTGGAGCCCCTCTCTGCCCTTCTGCCTTGTGTGTAGAAGTTAGAAGTTACTTATTAAAAACAAGAGCTCTTGACCCGCAGTAGCTTAGGGGTTATTTTTCAACCAGAGTGGAGCAGCTCATCAGAGAGATGGCAGCTGAACCATAATAGGCTGTACTTTGTTCTTGAAAGCTGGGAGTAAACACATCCTACCCAAGCCAGCATGTGGCCATTCAAAATCAGAAGCCCATCCAGTGCCTGATGCTTTTTTCCCCAAAAATCAGACTTCAAAATAAAGGAGAAGGGACCTAAGAGAAGCAGCCAGGATGCAAAGGTTGCTCAAAAGCAGGATGGTGATCAAAAGCAAGACTCTTGAAAAATCAGCAGCAACCACCTGAGACACACTAAACTTCTGGGATTAGATGCAGGTTTCTTATTTTGTTAATCTCAATACTGCCAAAGCCTCCTGTGTCCAGCAAGAAATTCACGAGGATTGACAGAAATTCAAAGGGCTTCACAATGCAACCATCTTTCAGCACTTGATTGTAGGTTAATGATTAATTTATTAATTATGAATAGAACATAGCAGGATTATCTTGATTATGTTTTGAATTCAGAGGCTCTTTCACATAACAATAGCAGGAAGTTGCTTGTTGCGTCCTTAATTTCTTCTTTTAATTTCCCAACTAAAAGGACTTCGGAATGTCCTCACCTCCCTCCCAAACCACAACCTTTCTGCTGGCTCCTGATTGATAAATGTACCAAACACGTACAAAACATGACAAAGCAGGACAGAAAACCTTTATCATTCCAAATTTTTCCTGAAGCATATAAACCATAATTCAAGCACTTGCTTTCAAATGCTGAACTGATGTGTCCTGCTAACTCAGTATTTACATCCAGCCACTTCTTTTCTTATTGAAATACCTGTTTTCCTTCAAAGCTGCTCTGAAGTGCGTTAGATACAGTACAGAATGATCCACAACCCCAGCCTGAAGCCAAGCAAAAGGGTAACACACACACGGCTCCAACCACAACAGTCCTGAACTGTACAATTTGGTTCTTTAAATGTATTATATTCTATAACTTGGAGCAAACCACATCTTAAAAAAAAAGCCTACAAAAAAAGACCAGGTTAAAAAGAACCATCTTACCAAGAAGATGGACAGGCTTGCCCTTGGCAAGCTGGACAATGATTGTACACAAAACACGCTGTAGAGAACTGAAAGGAGATGGTAGAGATCTGTAAGGCTTTCTACACTTTTATTCTTCTCCTGGTCCAACACATCTTTTCATATCATTCAGCTTCAATGTCATGTCAGAACAGTCACAGATTCATCTCCAGTATGAGCAAAATTCGAAAATATTTACATAGACAGATAAAACTGCAAAAGTAAAAACAAAACTAACAGCCAGGGTCGTGGGTTAAAGTATTTCTTCAGAATCCAAGAGACAACAGTTTGAGTGTATTTGAAAACATATTCCAACCTTTTAAACCAAGGTACAGTTTGTTTCCACGGATAAAAAGGTTTATTTGTTGAGGAAAACTAAAAGAGGATCTTTCTGGTGAACACCAACTTTTTCCTTTCCACTACAGTCCCATTTTCTGACAGACTTGTTTGCACAATGACTTCCTGCATCTCCTCTTCCTCTCCCCCATGGTCACTCACTCTCTTACAGCAAAAACTCACCTTGACTCTCACCCTGTCTTTGACAGCAACCTGACATGGATGTGAGTTACAATAACTCCGGTGTCAAGGACACCACCCTGAGTCACTAGGTAACAGCAGTGACAGCCAGACTCCAGTAAAAGGAGACATCTTCTCCATGACTTTGAAAAGCCACTGAATAACCCCTTCCAAGCAACTTTCCTTGCTTAATGAAGATCCAGGATAACTGCTCCGTCTACAACCCAAAATGCACAGAAAGTGTATTTGCCAAAAGTCCTTTGGATGGAAAGACAACAAAGAACAGGAAGACATTTCTTAAATTACCAATTCCACAGAACCTGGATTTACACATCTGGATTGAAACGTTTTGTTTTGAAGGTACAGCATGTTTTTTTCTGTGGAATTTCTACCCAGACATTGCAGTGCTGACCCTGGAGAAGCAAGGACAGAACCCAGTCCAATCCCAAACCATGGCTGGGGTTAGGCAGCCTCAGGTGGTTGGTTGGATGGAGGATGACAACAGGCACGGAGAAGTTCTTAGAAAGTGATCCATCTTCAAACCAGTGTTCACAGCTGATCCTGGGTCTGTTTTGGAGATGGAGCTGTTGTCACAACCACCGTGGACACTGCTTTAGTAGAGCCAGAAACTGTTCCCTGCTGGAGATGGGACGCTGGAACTGTTTGAATTCGCACCTGTGTCAAACGGAAAGAAAAAACTTGTCTCAAGAACAACCTGGTGACAAAATGACTGCACCTGCATTGTGCTCTGGTAAGGTACCTGCTTCTGCTGCCAACAAAAACTCAGTTATAGGAACAAGACCAAGCACCAAAACCACTCCCAGAACAGAATCTGTCACAAGAAGATCATTCCATCCACTGCCCACGTGGGATGGTGACAGATTTCCAGATTAGAGAGGAAGGCCTGAAAACTAGTTTGAATAATGTCAGCTGCTTTTACACATTTTCAGAAGAAGGATTTGGATCCATTGGATACGTCACTTCTACAGACTTGCTACTATCAGCTTCAAAGCAGATTAATTATTTGGAATTACAGAACACTAAGTTTCCAGACAGAAAGATAGATATATAAAGCAGTTATGTGATTTCTTCAAGAAAAAGTGACCCACAGAAGCCAAAGCACAAAGCACTACAAAGACTGCTGACTGCATAGAAAAATCCTGACAGGACTTTTGGTTTTACATTCATTAAAGTGGCAGTGCTTCAAAAACATTTAAAAATTTAGATGGAGAGAAGGTAAGGGTGATGACGGATTCCATGTGCTTAATGCAGACACTAAAGCCAAGCTGTGTGCCTGTTCTTTTTCTGCAACCCCACGTGTCCAGTGTAAAGTCCTCATGGAGATGTTAAGTAATAAAAAAGCAAATAGAATGATCATTCTAGGTGCTCTTACCTGCGTGGCCTGGCCTTGCTGCTGCAGCTGCTGTAGTTGCTGTGCAGTCAGAAAACTCACGGGCTTGTTCCCAGCGATCAGTTTAGTCCCTGCTGGCATTGTAGTCAGGATGATATTTCTGCCTAATCCACTGATGCTAAGGAAAAATAATTGATGAAAGGTTAGTAAACAGCACAGCAGGCTCAATCTTTCCAACTCCAAGCCATTCTTCAATTGCTAGTAGATCATAGTTCTACCACATGTACTAACCATTTTAAGTAGTGGGTTTTTTCCCCCATAAAACTGGCAAATACACTAGCGACAAGTTTATGTCCTTATTTATAACTGACAGAGAATTAATTTTGCACACAAATCACACCCATTTACTCTGGACCGTGCACATGACTGGGTTAGCCTGATCAGACCTGAACACTTCTCAATGCAGAAAACAGCTGAGCACTTGAAATATTAACTAAGGGAGACACTACTAGAATTTATGGAAGAATAAACAAAAGACTTCAATATCTGAATGCCAGAGGAATTCTCACTAAAGTGGTTAACTTCTCTTGAATGGAGAGATGGCTTCAGATAACAGATATTTTTCAGTGTGTTAATTCTTGCTCAAACACACAGAACTAATTGAACAGCTGGTTTCAAGGCACAGAATGCTTTTTCTTCCGTGTATCTGCTAGAACCTGTGTCTCAAAATAAATAAATAAAAATTACAATCTCATTGCAGACACCATATCCAATCAGTTTCTTGCAGCTGATGGACCTGTTAACAGACTGCAATCCTATTCCAGCCTCTGCTTGCTTGCTCCCCAGGAACCCACTGAACACAGACCTTCCTCAGCCGATTTCTGAAGCAGAACTACAAGATGCAAAGCACTCACTTGGTGCCGAGGTTGCCCTTGATGATGGGGGCAGTGACCACGCTCTTGCCCTTCACTGGCTGGCTGATCACTGACAGGGGCACCGTAATCCGTGCTGGAAGTTTGCCCTGGGGAACAGGAAGAAGATGTGAAGCGCCGTGGGGAGCTCAGTAGAGAAACTGCATGACGACATCGGCTGCTTTGTGGGAGCCCTGGGAGCAGAAACCAGCAGCAGCTTTGCTGATGAAATCTGTGCTCCAGTTCAGGCTCCTTAAAATTCACCTCCCTCTCATTCACTACACAGCTGCCTGAACCCTGAAAACCCACATCATCTCTGCAACCACAGGATCCATGATTTTTATCTTTAGGAAATTACCATAGTGTCAGTTAGCTTATGTAACCACAATACAGTTTACGGTGCCTTCAGATTTGGGCATTAAAATAGCATTAAAGGGGAAAATCAGTAAAAAAGTTAATACAAGTAACAAGCACTTCTAGTTCTGAATTTTCTCTGACACCATTCCAAGGGAAATTATTCCCAAGGTGTGGGGCAAGACACAGAGCTACACGAGGCAAGACTTCAGATATGCAAAGTTTATTTCATTCACTTGCGAGAGGAGATAAGGGAAGTATCTGACTTTTTGGGGGCATTTAGCTGCAATTTGAACACCATGAAATGAGTTGCAGACCCATACCCAGAATACAAGTTGTGTCTGCCCCATTCCTGGAAGTGCTCAAGGCCGGGCTGGATGAGGCTTGGAGCAACCTGATCTAGTGGAAGGCATCCCTGCCCATGGCAGGAGGTGGGACTGAATGAGCTTTCATGTCCTTCACAACCTAAATCATTGTATGACTCTGCCATATTAATTTGAGTCTCTGTGGATGCAAAGAGCAGTTTTCAGCCATAAAACATCAGTGTATTTTGGCACCCCCCTCCCTTCCCCACCCGCAGTGAGAGCTCAGCATTACTCACTGCCTGGGACGTAGATACCACTGTGGTGCTGACGGGCACCTGCCGCACAGCCGTGGCTCCTGTGCCGATGCTTATGGGCGTCCCCGCAGCTCCCGAGGCCACAGCAACTGCTTTGGACACTGTGGCACTCACGGTGGGCAAGGAGGTGTGGGCTGTGCCAGCAACGCTCACCGCCGAGGACGATGGCACCTGCTTAGCGTGAGTGGCTACAGTGATCGTCTGCCCAGCTTTGGGGGGTATCACCCCCAGCCCCTGCACAATTCTGATTGTGGCAGCTGGCTTGGCCTCCGTGGATGCCACCGTGGTTATGGCTTTGCTCTTCTGATCTGCCACGGTCATGCCCAGGGCAGGCATCAGGCGGAAAGCGGAGCTTGTCGGCTCTGCAGTCTTTAAGTCAGGAGTCACTTTAACCACGGTGCCTCCAGCTGGGCTGGAGGAGGCAGGAGAGGCAGTGCTGGTCTTGGCTGGAGACTCAGCAGTCTGGACAGGGTTGGATGTCATGTGCAGAGTCGCGGAGATGCCTTTCCCACCAGCGTTGCTTCCCGCAGCTGCTGTGAAGAGGTCCTGAGTCAGTTTGACAGTAGTGACTTGAGACTTGGCCAGGGTGGCCATCATGTCCGGGGTGATGCGCAGCACCGTCTGTCCCTTTGCGTCTGTGGTGATGGAGGACGGGGGCAGGCGCAGCACGTCCTTCGCTTGGATCCGAAAATTGGTTGCTGTGAGTGGGATGCCACTTCCAGCCTGGGTCTTCACACCAAGCTGTCCTGTAATAGCCACCTGGAAGAGATCAGAGAAATGGTTCTGTCAAACCAGGAAAAGGTCCAAGGCACACTCAAAGCAGATCTTCCCAACAGGATGATGTTTGCTCCCATTAGAATGCAAGTGGAACGAGACTAGCACTCAGTACACTGAAAACAGTTGTGTATCAGATGGCATTCCCAATCCCATCTGAAACAGGAAATACTGTGGGGCTGGTTTCTTTTCCAAACAAAATGAAGGAGAGATCACTCACTAAAGAACCTGCACCAACACATTTTTCACCTGTACGTGAAAAACAGGGCTCAAACACACAAAACCAGCACTGCTTCAATCTGCACAGTCCATCAACTCACACAGCATTACAGCTAACAAGTGTTCACATCTGCACAACAAACAGGAAACAACCAGGTCGTGGAGCCCAATTCCTTGTCTCTCCCTCCCTCTCACCTGCTTGATGATGTTCTGGCCAGCCACGTTCTGAATGACAGTGGTGGAGGAGGTGCTGGCAGCAGAACTGCCTGGAGAGCTGGTCACTGGCTTCACAGTAGGGCTGGGCACTGCAGGCAGCCCCGTCACAGTGATACCTGCCTGGCTGGCCATGGAGCTTCCTGCTCTTGGCACCTGCACAGGGCTACTTTGAGCTTTTACAGGCAGAGTCATCACAGCCTACAGAAGAGAGGAGGAAGACTATGAGCAGACTACCACAGTAGGAACAGTCTAGTGATTCTTCTCTGTATTCTGCCTCAGCTTGCAAGCTCAGAGGAGCTCACAAGAACTCCCTTGCAAGGATTCCAACTGCTTGGAATTGCAGTGAGGTGGGTGTCAGTCTCATCTTCCAGACAAGACAAGAGGAATTGGCCTCAGGTTGCACCAGGGAGGTTAACATTGATATTAGGAAATTTTTTTTCACAGAAAGGGATGTAAAGCATTGGAACAAACTGCCCAGGGCAGTGGTGGAGTCACCATCCCTGGAAGTGTTCAAAAAAATGTGTGGATGATGCACTTGAGGATATGGTTTAGTAGTGAACATGGTGGTGCTGCTGTGTTCATGGCTGGACTTGATGATCTTGACAGTCTTTTCCAAGCTTAACGATTCTGTGATTCTAAGTTCTATGGACTTTTTATGTAATGCACATTTTAATGATGAAAAACAGAGCACTGAACAGTATTGCATATGTAAAACTGTTTCTGTGCTCTTGCCTGCAGTTCGTGCATGCTCCAGATGAGCACAGAATGCATGTGCATCACACCAAAACACCGCAAGTCAGATGAGACGTCAGAGCTACGCAACTCACCTGAGGGAGCACTTTGGTTTGTGTGGCTGTAGCTGGAACACGGATTTGAGGCACTGATGTGGGCTGCTGCTGCTGCTGGTGCTGCTGCTGGGTGACCACTGGGGCTTGCTGGGACACGGCTGGGAGGCTGGACTGGGCAGTGACCACGCGGACCTGTGGCAGGCCCGAGGAGCCACTGTGACTGACCACACGTGGGGTGGGCGCTGGCCCCAGCTGCGCCTGCGAGCTCTGAGCTGGGGACAGCAATGTCCCCAGCTGTGGCATGGTGGGGGAGGACACCAGGAGAACACTATGGAAAAGACAGAGCCAGTAGGTCAGCAAAGATGTAGGAAATTCACACAATCACAGAACCACTGAGGTTGGAAAAGACCTCTGAGATCGAGTCCAACCTGAGACCGATCCCCACCTTGTCACCCAGCCCAGAGCACTGAGTGCCATGTCCAGGTGTTCCTTGGACACCTCCGGGGATGGGGACTCCACCACCTCCCTGGGCAACCTCTTTCAATGTCTAATCACACTTTCTGTGAAGAAATTCCTCCTGATGCCCAACCTGAACCTCCCCTGGCACAGCTTGAGACTATGCCCTCTCGTCCTGTTGCTGTTTCCTGGGTGAAGAGTCCAACTCCCACCAGCCTCCAACCTCGTTTCAGGGACTTGTAGAGAGTGATAAGGTCACCCCTGAGCCTCCTCCTCTCCAGGCTAAATAACCCCAGCTCCCTCATTACTGAATTATACAAATTACTGAAAAACAGCCAGCAGCATTCCCAAGTGACATAGGGGACAAAAGCAGTACCTCTGGCTGGGTTTTGCTGGCTCTGACCCAGCACCAGATACACTCTTGCTGACCGCAGGCACCGGTGGGGGTGAGATGGGTGTTGCTGGCAATGCAGGTGCAGTTGGTGTCACGGGAGTCACAGGAGTTGGTGGCATGCTGGAGTCACTAAGGCTCAGCTGACTAGGCTCTGCTGTGCTGGTGGGGAGGGCTTTCACAGCACCCTCCTTGCTACTCGACTTCTACAAAGAAATCACATCAAGCATCACAAAAACTGGGGTTGATTGCTGCACCCTGCAGTAGGCTGAGCACTTTAACCTGAATTCTGTATGGTGGTGAATGAGGCCCCAGTGCTAAATCCTGAAATAAAACATGACCGACTGTCTGCCTTTCCCTGGCTGCAGCCATGGATGAATTGGGGTGTTTGGCTGCTCCTGCTCTCAGGGAAAACTGCACCTCAGTTGTGACAAACATTCAGAACATGCAGATTTCCACCTTGGTTAATGTGCCAACAGCCAAGTACTTCAGACATATTTAGTATCAGACATCCAAACCCTGACGGCTTCAGCACAGCAAGGGGGAGAACAGACATGTTCCACACACTGTTACAAATTAATCTCAAAACTCTAATCTGAAAGACCATCCATTTGATAGGGAGCACAAATGAATTCCATTGATCTTTCCGCTGAGAGGATAGCAGTGGAAGCTTGGTGGAGGAAAAGTTCCCTCTCTTCATTTTGTGCACTGACATTCATATACATCATGAATTGCTAACTCAAACGTGGTAATTTTCATCACCTGCCATGGATGCAGAATTTATGGATTAAATTAAGACTAATCTCCTTCTCAATCCCAAAAGCAGCTGTGCAACCCTGAGCAAAGAAATCTACCATTTTAGCTGGAGGTTTTGGCTTCTGAAGAGCTTTCTTGGCCTTTGCTGCAGCAGCTTGAGCGTGATGAATCCGTTCTGCAAGGACAAATTAATGGTTAGAGCTTCTGAACACAAGCAAACTGATTTAAGGAAGAGGCTCAGTAAGAGATGCAGATTCTTCTTCAGACAAGGAGTTAAATACACACATGTAACAGTGCAAAGAAAAACATCTAGTAAAATTAGCCAATAAGAACATACATCTGCAGTTCCTGCACGTGGGATGGTATTTTTCAAACAAATGCTCCAAAGTGACACACTGCTCTCTAAGACTGGGTTTAAGTGCTGAAGGACTACCATGAGCAAAATGACTAGAAAAAAAAGCTAGACTGACAAATTAATGTTCATTACCCCTCTTTATACACATTTTTAATTCTTAAGATACCACCAACCCGGGCTTACCAAACTCCTCCTCGCTCCTGTCCCGGTGCAGGTAGATCCACAACTTCCGCCCAATGTCGTATTTCACACAGGGATCCTTCTCATAATGCAATCGGTCCAGAGCACCACTAACAACAGTGTTAACCTGAAGTTCAGAATTCACAGATTACAAGATATCCCTTGCTGGACTAGCCAAAATTGATGAATAGAAAAGTGATCCTATTTGGCATAAAACCTGAGTAAGCTGCAAGCAATCTCCATCTGAGTGAGAACTGACTGAGAGCAGATGTTGCAGCACAGGATGCTGTTTGCCACCTTGGATTAAATGGAGCTTCCACCAAAGCTCTGAAAATTGACTGTTGCTCAATCTAAAATGTGAGCAGCTCTACGACAGTGTTACTTCTGTGGCTTTTCTAGGGGGTTTTTCATCATCCAAAGTTGGTGCAAGTTTGCAGCAGCTCACCACAGTAGTACACAGCTCCCTTTTGCTCATCGCAGCAGCATAAAATCTATTGGGCCTTTGCCACTGAATACTGCCTGGGTCCGTGCAGCATATTTTTATGAGAATCTGAGGCCAGACATGACATCCAACTTACCTGAGCACTGGTGACATCTGGAGCTAGGAACTGAGAATCTTTGAGCAGCTCACAGATTTCAGCTCGAGTTCCCTCTCCATTAGGAAGGCGAGCAGCAGCATCACGAACTGAAACACAGAACCAGAGCTTCAACTTCCAGCTGTAACTGGGCAGCTGTACTCAGGTACTCTAGCAGATACATTTTGGGACTGCTCTATTATCCTTGCTCTCATAGTGCCTACTTGGTCACTAAAATCTAGCCTCTAAAATCCCCAAAAATATGAGGAGAGGTTATAAAGGATCATTTTAAAGTACATCAATGGTGTCAACTTTGTGCTAAGAGTGATGAACTTGGGGGAACAGCATTCATCCCCAATGTAGATTTCTGAAGTTGTTGTTTGAGGGGGTCACAGGAATGTTTTTCTTCTTTAAAAAAGTTTTTCTGGCCATGACCTTACCAAGGGACAAAATGGTGACATATGCTGGTCTGTCTGAGCGCAGGAGAGAATGTTCCCGGGCTTTGTTTAAGGAGGTTTCCTTGTCAAACACCCCCTTCACAGGACCAACAACCGACTCGAAGCCGTGCATCCGGAAGGTGAAGGCCTTGTGGGGCTGGCTGTAACGGTAACGCTCCTGGAGGTGGACACAAGAGTACTGACTTTACCAGGAAACATACAGCAAAGCCTTATGTTATATTTCACAGTAAGTTGTTTTCATTCTCTAAAGAAAGCCTTTTTAAACTAAAGGCTCAAATACTGCTGTATAAACTTTTTTTTGGATCAAGAAAATCACAAAGTACTTCATGCAAAATACAACGCTCCACCTAAGCAAGGTGTGCAGGTGTAATGCATTCACTGTCAAGCAGATGCACAGACTAGAGAGGTGCCAGAAACACTAGAGGTACACCTTCTCTCCCCTTCCCCTTCCTCCCTTTACCTGGCTAAAGAGAAATTTCCAAAATTTAACTTATATATTCTGTCCTGCAGACAGCACATGGAAAGAAGGGAGAAGAATCCCCATCATGTATTTTCCCTCTAATTCCCACTTGCATCTACTACAGACAAGATAAGTAAGTGGATGGGTGCACTTGTTGACACTTATTTTCTGCTTGCACACATACATGCCCAAAAAATAAAGAGACAAGTCATCCTCCGATGGTGGGGGATGGCAAAAGAGACAGTGGGGTTGGCACTACCAACTGACAATATCAATTTTGTTAATTTTATCCAATTAATTTTTACCAAATTAATTTTACCCACTGGAAATACTAATGTTTTTGAAACAAGCAGCTAGGCTATGTCATTAGCAAGTTTTATGCAAGGCCAAGATACCGACTTCAAGGCAGAAGCAACATTCTTCACATTAACTACATATGTGGAGTGTAAAACTGCCATCCCACACAAATTCTCCTGGTTTAGTGGCCAACTGTTTCAGCATGTGCCTTTAAAATTAAGATTCTCTTCTTACCTGCTCTTGAAACACCCGTTTCTCCTCTCCAGTGCTAGGCCGGACTACATAGTCAGTCCTTCTGAAACAAAGGGCGCCATCAGTTCTCAGCACAGCAAGCCCACAACAGTCCCAAAGGATTAATCCCCTCATCCTTCTGCAAATTCTTCTGAACAAATTCTGAATGCATTTATGGTAACAAAATTAAGCCCTGCAGAGATCGTAAAATATGCGCTGTGCACTACCTGAAAGCAAGCAAGGACTGTAAATAATCTCATTATCAGAACCTAAGTTAGATTGCAGCTTTGCTCTGATAATATAGGCAAACTTGGATAAAATCAGTTGCCTTTATGAAGTCCAGTTACTGCATTTATAAAATCAGACTATCAAATTTATTCCTGCCCTGTGATGTAAAATTGTTTTATTTTAAGATCCAGAAGCACAAGGCCCAAACCTCACAGCTTCAGAAGCACTACAAAGGCTTTCAAGCAGTGTTGCACACTTACACTCTGGGCAGTGGCATGGTGTCCGAGCTGTCTTCATTTTCCTATTGAGAAAGAGAGAAATGTCAGCGTTGGGTAGAAGACAGTCAGGTTTTGTGCTCCTAGAAGGTAATTTTTGTCTGACTCACTTTGAAAAAAGTCTGGTCTTTGGTCTCCAACCAGAGATGAAACAGTGCTGCCAATTCCTTCTCATGATCTTGGTAACTACCTAGTAAGAAATCAGGAAAATGTAAAAGTCTTTTAATTGTTAGTTAAGAAGTCTTTTAATTGTTAGGAAGCCAGCTGCTTGTAATTCCCAGGCCTCTCCTGTTCCCTTCCCTCCTCGATGCATCACCAGTCACAGATGCTCAAACTGCAATATTTGAACACCTCCAGGCTTAGGAAATACTAAATCCCAGTGAATCCCCTGTGCTGGTACAAAGGAGGGTGCTTCAACTCCTAGCACAGAAGGCAAGATGCTGTTTGGGACACAGTCATCTGTTCCCACTCTCCAAAGTAATCCCAGTTATTGAATCCATCAGCAGAAACACATGCCTACATAACCTCCACCAAAAACTGTGAAAGGGATCAGAAGAAAAGCTTCCTGACTCTAAATCTCTGCCAGTTTAAGCCTGCAAATATGATCACTAGAATCACCATAGTTAAGAACGAAAAATTCTGTGTAGTAACTAAAGGAATGAACATAAACACAAAACATCTGTAATTCAGTCAGTATGAGCCTGAGCACATTGATCATCAATTTCCTCTTTGGTTCCCACTTTCAAAAATGAGAATACTATCAGTTTGCTCCACAGAGAAGCTTAATTCATTTGCAATTGTAATAATCACTCATTACTCTGAATCATCAGAAGGTATGCTCTACAGAAGGGAAAATATGAAGGTCTTCAGACAAATTTGAAGGCTGACAAACATGGTTAAGTCAGCAACAGAAAGAAATACAGCCCAGTGCCTTTGCTCATTTATGCTCTGTTTGCTGCTGATACTGACGTCTTGTGAACACCTCGAACCCAAAACACACACTAGCTCAGCGAAAAGAAAATGCCTAACCATGGAATTAACAGCCCTGTTTGTGTTTCTCTCCAGGCTGCAGCAAGATGAAAAGTAAAGTCCTGGAGAAAACAACAAACCTTTACTATAGTACACGTCATAGAAGAACACAAGGTACTCACCAAGCAATTTCCACTGCTGAGTTTTTTCTTTGAATTCAACAAAAGGTGAGAAGCTGGAAGGAGTATCTACAATGACAAATGTGCATGTCAGGAACATTATACAATTGTCCAACCTCAAAAGCCTACTGTGGTAATGCAAACTGTCAAGTTAAAGACTCACAGTGACAGATTGAGCATTTTAAATGATTATGTAAGTGCATCTCTAAATTTATCCTTGCCCAAAGGGAAGGTGAGCATCTCAGAGTATAAGGGCAAGCACAAGGAAAGAACAGAACAGGATAATGAGCCTTCCAACAACAGGCTGTCAGCTGAGAGCCTGTTCCTGCTGTTCACCATCTTCAGACCATTTATTTAGTGCACTGGGATGAGAAAATTGCCAATTGAGAACTTTATCTTCAAGCTGAAGAGGAAAAAGAAATATGAGGCCCCAGGGACTGTTATTGTACAGTGAATATTCATGGACTTGTGGGAAGAGAATTTGGGATTTACAGTATTCACCAGCATTATGGACAATACGCTGCACGGCCACCACAGTCTACTCTGTCTCTGCCTTTAAAACTTCCCACTGAGCAAATCAGAACCACAGAATAATTTAGTTTGAAAGGAATGGCTGAAACTCAGCTGGCCCAAGCCCAAGGTCCAAGCTGGGCCAACCTCATGTTTCAGTGGATTGCTCAGGGCATCATCTAGTTTATTTTTTATTATCTCCAAAGACAACTACAACGACTTCACACCGTGGGGGAAGAGACTAATCCCCTCCTGCTTCAGACACTCTGCCTGAAGCCATGATCTGAACATGAGAAACTGTCTGTCTAGAGGCAATTTCACAGACATTTTCACATACTTGGGAATCATGCTGGGTCTTATCTACTATCCACATGCAAAACAAGTCGACCACAACCAAGACATGTCAGCCAAACAGCCTATCACAGAAACGCTGCCAGCAATACAAGGATTTATTGTGGCGATGAATGAAAAGTTGATTTGAGTATAATATAAACCAGCACTGACTAGAACAGAGGAACAAGCACCATTAGTATTTTTAACATCTCTTCTTACCTCTGCTGTCGCCTGCCAAATACTGCAAGGCAGGTAAAACCAATTCAGACCAGTTAGGGGCAAAGGAGAACCAGTTATTTAGTGCACTGGCATGAGAAGATTGCCAATCGAGAACTTTATCTTCAAGCTGAAGAGGAAAAAAAAATTTTATTAATTATCTCAAACTTCAAACTATGACTGTCTTCACAGAAAACAAACCAGCTAAACATATGCAGGGGACAAAAAGGTTTTTATGTATGCAAAATCATCACCTGACTTTTTCAAATAACCACAATATGGTATTTCAGACAACAGCACCAAAGAAAGGGAAAACACTTCCCCATCTCTGCCCTTAATATACAAAATATATCTAACCATGATCTATAGAATTGGTATGGAAAGATTTACAGATTTAACTGACTAAACTCATGAAACATGTTAAAACCAGAATGTGGAAGCACTCCCACAGGGTTTAATTTCTTTAACATGTAATCTAAATCTTATTATAATTTATAGCAGAGTAAGTCTGGAGAAAAATCACTATTACAGAGCTCTAAGAAGCTCCTCTATTCTTTAATTTTGCTTCCTGCAAAGATTCCTAGATAAGTGGGTGGTTCCTTACCACAGAGAGAGTAGCAGGTCCTTCCAGAAACAGTATCTCCAAAAGAAGGAAAAAGAAGCTGGATGATATTTCATTTATTTCAAGGCATGGCTTCATATCTTCAAGAGGTCTTCAAATGAAAGAGAACACAAGCAGAGTAAGTTCCCTGAATAAATATTCACCTCCATATACAAAGATGAACACCACACATTTCACACATCCCAAACTGCACAAAAACACAGCCTGCAACAGTCCCACAAAAAATGTGAGCTGAAACATGTTGCTTTTTCCATCCATGCACGGTGTTCAGGGCCCTCTGAAGCACTTACTCCTCTTTGACAGATGACAGAGGGAGGGGAGAGAGATCCTGAGACATTGACGCGAGTCCATCTGCATTGCCAAGAGAGTCAGCCAAATCTTCCACCTCAGATTTAATAATCTTCAGCTTCTTTTTTTTCTTATCTTCCTTTTCCTTCACCTTTTTCTTGAGGGTTGCGAGGTCAAGTAAGGCTTTAGATATGATAAAAGTTAAAAAGAGTAATTAGACAGCTTCTTTAATGAGAGTCATAAACTATTTAAGTATATATCTAGAAATGTGTGTTGTGTGCACTCGTTCACACCTCAATCATTCCACTTTCCCGCTGCTGTCATAAATCTTTACTTTTCCCCTCAACAGAAAACCTCTAGTTTTTAAACCAACATATATGAAATGAAAAAGGCAAAGGATCCACTGACCTGCTAAGGAACCTTTCCTGCCAGCATTCACTCGAGTCATGATGTCCTCAAGGGTCAGGTCTGTTGTGACTAGATCAGGGTGATCCTACACAGGACAATGGGACAGAAATTAAATCGAGAAAGGACAAAGTGTTAAGACAGCAACAAGGTGAAGAAGTAACCAAGTACTAAAATGCACCAAACTCAACCAGGATCAGCTTATTAAATTATTTACTGCAATAAAAGTTGGGAAGTCTTCTAACCCTGAAATCTAAAATTTCATCTCCCCAAAACACGTGACTAAAATCACAAAATCCTTCTATCCAGATAAACATGGCCAGGAGCTGCATCCATATACTGACAATTGAACCCAGGTTACAATAAAGGGCTGACAGGTGGGTGCACACAAAAAATAGCAATCATTTTGTCACCCAGAAGTACCCTGATCTGTATGATAAAGAGATAAAAACATCAAAGATAAAATGTGGTCCCACCCCCCAAGACTTTTTGACATCTTACAGGCTGACGTTTTCGTTTCTCATGGTGCTTCTTCAACATCATCTTCAAATCACTTTCCCCAAGTTCTATCTTGTCTGCAATGGAAATAATTATTTGCAGTTTTCCACTATTGTTACCTTCCACACTTCTCAGAATGCCATTTCCTCTTTCAGCAATCTCCAAATTTCAGTAACTAATTTCTCCATATATGAATTTCATTCATTCATTCATTCATTCATTCATTTCAATGCTTCACTGGGTCATCAGCTTTCACTGCTGATGCAAGCATGGAAGAGAAAAGAAGGCAGAACCAGCTTGAAGGGTTGGCAGATGATTACAGTCACTTTAGGAGGGATTCTCAAGTATTTTGAACTGGACTTTGCTAATGCTTCGACCACTAAAGGCAAAATACAACAGAGAAATCAGTAATATTACAGAAACTATGACTCTTGTGTTCAAATACTGGTCTTGCAAGAAGAAAAAGATTAAATAAACTGGGAAAAGAGCCAACTGTTGTGGAGACTACAAAAATGAAGCATTACAAGATTTCCCATCAAACAACAGATTTTCAAGGTAATTTCTTGCAGGGCCTCAAGGTAATTCTCCCCCCTCTATCCATACCGACCCGTTTGGTTCTCACCTGCAGTTTTCATGTCCAAGGTTGACAATGTGGGGATCACTCTCAGGGGAACTGGCGGACTTGAACAACGTGCTGGAGAACTTGGAGGCCAAGAGATTAGATCTAAAACAGAGATATAAATTTACTCTGCAAGACCCATCACCAATCTGTGTAACTATTACCCTGTGTTCATTAGATCCCAGCCAGTGGAAGTGGAGCCCCGAATCCAATCTTTTATCAAAGGCTCTGTCCCCACATCAAAAATGTGTCTTCTTCCATTCACACCTGGAGTCTTTAGTTCAGCCCAGGGCATTACCTTCTTCATCAGAAGACAAGGTAGTGTCTCCACACTCTTCTTTCACTTCCCTCAGGATCTTCAAGTAGCGCCGATGTGTCCTTCTGTCTCGTTCTTCCGAGTCATATGATGGCGGGAAATGCTTTCTCCTTAGGGTCATGTCAGGGCCTCCTTTCCTGGCTAATTCCAGCAAGTGCTGAAAGGAGAGATTCATGTGACTTTAGCTATATCAGCTAAAGTGCTGTAAGCCAGGACAGGTAAGCCCAGCTCAGATACTTCCAGCAAGGTTACCATGTGGTGCCATCAGCACCTCAGATCTGTACAAGAGACACCTTAGGAAGGATCAGTATCTGCCACACACAGATTTTAAACCTAGCATTTTAGACCATCATTTAAAGGGGAGGAAAAAACCTAGGTGAAATTTCTGCACCTTCTTTTGCACACATAATAATATCTGTCATTTTATGTGGACTGTGGAGAAGAACTTAAATCATTGGTGCGAGATGTAGCTTCCACGCAAATATGTAACAACGACACGGAATACTGTCTGTTTTGAAAAAAACATTTTACCTCTCACGGCTACAAAAGAACTAACTTCCTATGTGTTCCATATTGTTGTCCAGTGAAGTTGTGGATGCCCCATCCCTAGAAGTGTTCAAGGCCAGGAGCAACCTGGTCTAGCGAAAGGTGTCCTTGCCCATGGCAGGGGATTGGAATGAGATAAGCTTTAAGGTTTCTTCCAACCCAGACCATTCTGGGATTCTCTATTTCCCATAACACTGTAGGGCATTTTATAAAGACAGACTTTCTTCTTCATCCCTACTTGCCATATGTTTCAATGTCCAAGTGTAATGAAAGATAAATGAGCAACAAACACATTTCAGTTGGCAACAATTTGCTCATAGAAGTATCCATAGAGGAAGACTTTACCAGGGATTTGCAGGCATAAGAATCAGAGGTTTGGATCCACATATTCTCTATCTGTATTTAGCAACTGTACTTGTTTCAGAAATGGTAAACAAACGAAGGCAGAACGACTTGTTAACAAAATAGCAAGCTGTAAAGGGGCAAATGCAGGAAGTGGGGACAAGGTGGACATGAAAACAAGACAGTACACACAAGTGAGAGCTATGAGAGTCACACAACCTGAAATCTGCAAACCTAACAACGGTTCTGGTGCTCTCTCTGGGCCACTGGAAAAACCAGAAGCATTACTCATTCCGTTCATTAAAGGAAAGGCCTCAGAGAACCATGACTGCACCAAGACACTTTTTATAAAGGTAAGCTGTTCATCCCAGAGCACACTCACATTGCGGGAAGCGAGGATCTGCTTGAGCAGCCTGTAGAAGTACTGCTGCTGGGAACTCAGGTAGCGCTTGTACTGCGACTTGTAACAGAGCTGCCGGTACTTCACCACCTCAGGATTGAAGTGTCCATCTGTAACAAAGACATAACACACACCTGGGTTTTCAGCTGCTAGCTGAGAACTTGCCCCAAACCCGCAGGGAAGCTCACGAGGCTGACTGACCCCGGAAGAGTTTCTGGGCGATGTGCAGCGGGTTCCCAAACCGGAAGTTCTCCCCGCTGAACAGTGCCGAGATGAGCTTGTTCTGGTGCTCTCGGTTGTTCTCAGGGAAGCGAGGCAGGAATTTTTTTAGGTGCTCTTGCTGCTCGTCTGTCAGGACCTCCTGCCATGTTGACAAGCTGACAACCTCAAAGAAGACCTCAGGCTAAAGAAAGCAAGAAACAACAGTGAAGAAAATGCAGCCGTGTCCTTGACTATTTTCTAGCCCTTGATGCTTTTTAAGTAACACCAGTCATGAGACAGCGTTACTTCACGGAACACAGGAAACAACAGAGCATAAAAAAGGTGAGAACATTGATACTACTAACAAGAAAATAAATTCAAAGCTTGTAACAATCTTCTTAAAGACAATTTTAAAACAATAAGAACATAACAGAATTGATTTAAAAGATATTGTCCTGAGATTAATCAAAGACCACCTTGACACCTTTTCCAACGCAGTCTGAAACACCTCCCCTTTTCAGTTTGCTCTGTAAGCCCCAAAAAGGGAGTTAAACATGTTGTTTATATAGAGGTTATGATAAGGTGAAGTGTCTCAGCACTACTCACATCCTCCAGGAGATCCTCAGGCAGACTGACCCTGGTGGTGCCCAGCATGCAGTCCTCCATGATCCGTGTGCAATTGCCCTCCAGCTCCAGGGGGTCTGTGAGCATGTGATCCAGGGAATCCATTCTCCACCCTTCCTGCTCCTGGACAAGGACAGCAAAACCCTCAACAAACGAAAATTCCAAACCCAGATACATCCATCCTGATGTGAGGAGTGACAGAGGAGCCACCTTTGATGAGCGGTTGCTTAAATGGAAGCTATAGAGTTGGCCTGCAATATCTATATACATATATAGCAAAGCTCTTTATGTGTATATATATACATACATATATATACGTATATACGCACATATACACACACATACATATATATATATATAAAAAACCCATACATACACACACACACACACATATATACAGAACACGTGTATAGAAACATTTACTCTTCAATTACAACACAGATCATGTCAACGGATAAATGCTTTTCCAGACAGGTAGACTGGGCAGTATAGCTGACCCATCTCACTTTGCTTCCCACCTGCACGAACTGTTTTCAACACTGCTAAAGACCAGGAAAGACTACATTTAAATCCTGAAGGCGGTTTTAAGGTGCAGAACCGAAGGTCAGGTGTAAGGTGGGGTTTGCCTCAGGTTGAACGTGTGACAGGGCCAGGAGACCCGTCCCCTCCGGCGCGGCACAGCCAGGCCGCTCTGGGCTGCGAGGAAACGCATGAAACACGCGAAATAAAGAACAGAGCAATAATAAACAGCTAAAAACCGGGTGGGACAGCAAAGAAAACAGAGAAAACAGGTTTATTTCATACCGCTCACGCGGCCCGGCCGAAGGCGGAAGGCAGCAGCGCTGCCGCGCCTGCGCGAACTCCCCGCCCCACGGCGCATGCGCGCGGCCCCGACTGGCGAGAGGCCCCGATGGCAGAGCGGCCTGCGGGAGGACGGGGGTGTCGGTTCCCTAAAAATGCGGTATGTGGGGGAGGCTGAAGCCACGAATCAGTCGTAGATTTATAGGGCTTGACTGCAGTCCTGTTCAGTGGATTAGTCATTGGGGTGCTGCGCTAATATTACTGTTAAGTGTTGAAAGGCTGAATATTTTAAATTTTAATGCAGCAAATCTTCATACAGCAAACAGAGGTTCCTCCTGGGTCTCCACGCCTTTACCCACCGCCGGCACCCTCCAAGGCTTCACATTTACAGTTTACAGAATAACACTCCTTTAATAAAATCTCGACAGGTTAAGGTTCAGGATTGCCGGTGACAGTACCTGACGGCAAAGATGTGTTCAAAGCACTGGACGGACAAGCTCTAATCCCTGACAAAACCTGGCTCACGATAAATCACCAAGTGCAGGTCTTACCCAGTGAGCGAGAGACACATTCATCGCAGAAGTTATGATGGACTCTTCCCTAACTTCTCCCTGTTTTTAACTCATTTTTATACTATTATGTTTAGGTGGAGCTTGAGTGACTTGAGTCACACATCTTAATGAGTGATGGTCATACCTTGGGAGCGGATATTTCAGGGTAGTACCTGAGATAACCCTAGAATGGCGACATGAGTCACTCCTGGAGGGATTTTGTCATGGTTGCTGATCCAATGGACATCATCCTTTATCTCACTCAGTTTTCAGATGCTGTGCAGCTCATCAGCTAAAAAGTACTACCTTTTAAATTTAAAAATAATTTTTAAAAATCCCTACTCTGCAAAGGTTTCAACAGAGACACAGGGGCTCCACTTCACTCCACCCTCCATTTGCCCTCCCTTGGATTGCATTGTGGGAGGTCGGAAATTCTGTGTTCCATCCAGAGAGTAGCAAATACATTTTTTCCCTGTAACTTCTATACTGCTTTCATCCCATTTATCCACACCCCACTTCACTCACCCTCCACTGAACACCTTACCCCAATGAACAGATTGGTCATCGCAAGTGATTAAAAAAAAAAAAAGAGAAAAAGATTTATTATTTTCAGGTTTGTTTGTTGTTTTTTTTACACCTGCCAGGTTGCACAAGACTCTGAACACAACGACAGTCACCAAATGTACAATAAACATACACAGTTAAATAAGAGATGGGGCCCGAGCAGTCCAAGAGGTGCAAGATCAGGGTGCGCGGGCTGGGGTTGTTTTCTTTTACCTCCAGGAAAATACAGAATCTGACCCAAAATGCCTCCAAGGGACAGCATCTCCAAACAAAACACGGACCTTGCAGGCAACTGACAGGACTCTGGATTTACACTTCTGTGGGACACGACTTAAAGAGATCTTTGGGTTGCTCTGGTTTAAAAATAATACATCCTATACCTTCTGCGCTGCAGAAATGGAGACAAAACCCATGCAATCTTTGCCATCTATGCAATCACTGTAGTTCCTTATTTTGGAAGGAAAATCTGTGGTACTTCCATTTCCAGGCATGCTTCTTCCACAAGACATTCATTCAACTTGGGACACTTGGAATTACTTCAACTGGAGTCAGGCCCATAGCCCAAGTGTGCTGCTGCTGCGGGGCAGAGAAACTTTGATGAGGAAGATTTGAGTTCAAAAAGGCTGTTTTAAAATGGTTTTATGTTTTAAATAGTTTTCAGTTTTATATAACTGGTACAACTGTCCTCATTCATGAACCGTTCTAACAAAGGTGAATAGAGCAAAACAGTTTTTAAACCCTCTCTCTGCAACATCATTAATGGGAACATATTTGATGTTCATCTATTGTCAAACTTTTAAGACTTTTAAAATTGCTCCTGCAGGGCAGTATCCCAGTACTCCCAGTCTCCCATTTCCAAGTCTGCTATTTTCCTACTACTTGTAGCATTTGTGGCTTGTTATTAAATCAGCAGCAGCCTGAAGAAAGCCAAGACAAAATTCTCCCTACTCTCTTCCCACACCAACAACATTACAAGGCCCGATGTTGTAATTCCAAAGTCCTTAGCAACATGAATTCAAGTTACTTACTGGGCATTGTGGTTGCTTGCCCACGCTGCCACAGTGGCTGGGCTGCCAAATCCACAGAATTTAAAGTCACTCATCATTGCACTTGACCAAATGGGAGCTCTGGTCCACGTTAAATCTACCCGGCTCATTAATGTCCCGGTATGGTGGTACAGCAAGAGAAGAGAAATCCCAGGAACAAAGTAATCCACATTTTGGCAGGTCACTTCAAAGCTACCTCAGAACAGTTCTGAGCTGGCCAGTAATTGCCAACTGATTTATCTCAATACTATTTCCATGCCATATTAACAGATATGTTAATTACCAAAGCAATACCTGCTACAAGGCTTTACCCACAAGGAACCAGATTTGCTTTTGTGCAGCCTGAGTGTGGAGTTCTCTCATGTCAAAGAGCTTTAACTCCATAAAACCTGATACCGCAATGTGTCGTGCTTACTCACATGGGTAATCTGCACCTGAATCCATGGGAATACCTATGCAAGAGTCCCACATTCACACTCAGTGCAGTACAAGAGAAAACAAATCAAAAAAACCTCTCGAGTTCTTCGGTCTCAAGGGCCTCTAAGACACAACACTGTTCTTTGCTTTTGTTTTATAAATAAATGTATCCTGTTATGCACAGACGTTCTGGGATGAGTTTTCCAGCAGTGAATGGAAATTCAGACATACACAGTATATCCCAGGAGTCAATGGAGTTCTAGTCATATTCTTGCAACCACCAGAATGCCTTAAACAACCAACCAAGATGACCTGTGGAGGAGAACTATGTAAGGAAAAACATATTACATGGCCTTAAAAGATAAACCTTCTCTTTCCCTTTTTCCTGGTCCCTAAATGCAACATGAATTCTGTATGTAGACCAGGTCCATCATATCAGGCAACCCTCATGGATGGCTGTGTCCAATAAATAGTGGTCCACTAGCACATTTCTTTTGTGTTTCCTG
The DNA here is from genome assembly GCA_013397115.1 of Edolisoma coerulescens. NCBI lineage: Eukaryota > Metazoa > Chordata > Aves > Passeriformes > Campephagidae > Edolisoma > Edolisoma coerulescens. The sequence continues at coordinate 784,981 of VWZW01002803.1, read as the reverse complement.
AGTCCAGGGCTGGTTGTTTTATGGAACTGTCCAAAAGAACTACAGTGCATTGTTAACAAGGTTATTTGGAAAAAAAAAAAATCTAAGTAACCAACTCTCCATCCAGTCTTGAAGAGGAGAAATATGTTTACTTTGAGGTGGCCACAGAGATAACGACCCTGTCCCTTCAGAGGAGTGCTCTGTATCCTCATTTTCTCCTGGCACAACTATCTTAGATCACAGCAGAAGCTGCTGTGAAGGTTTAGCTGAGCCTTTTTTTTGTTGTTTGTTTACAGGTAAAAAAGCAATTTTCCCTGCAAACACTGGAGGGAAAAGAGGTAACATTGGCTCCGTACTACCCTTAGGTGCTCCTAGGATTTCAATCAGTTTGTTCCAAACAACATGGGTTTAAGACTGTGCTTTTCCTGCTTTCTGGAACTGCTGGGTAAAACAGGGCAGGGCAGATTGCATGTAAACAGTTCTGGAGGGCTGGAAAAATAATAATTTAATGGACTGCTTCGGCACATCTTCACAGCTTCATTGTTCAATCCATCCCCATAGAGGGACACCAGGAGCCACCGCTTGGCTGCTGCTGCTCCTTTCTCCAGGCAGTCTGCTCACATGGAGCAGGGACATTCCCCTTCACCTTGGCTGCTACAAGCCACAGGAAGCAGTTCTACCATATTCTGGCAATTTGCATGATGTTCTCCTGTTTAACGGCTCCTGTTAAAAATATACATACAGCAATCTGCCAGGAAGTCTTCAGTTAGGCAAGCTTTTTCCCAAACAGTTGAAATAAAATTGTTTGCACTTCCAAAAAGGAAAAATAAGGGTCAGCAGACATGCAAAAAATAATGTCCAGGCAAGCAGAGGTTTCACTTCTCTTGTCCTTTTTCTTACAAGCTGCATAAAAAGCATCCCAGAAGGATTTTGAGGATTCTTCATGGTCACTGGGAATTAAACCCTCTTAAAGCATTAACAAGAGCTCCAAGATTTTAGTGGATGGTAAGTGAGCATATACATTAAAACATACAGAGCCCCAGGGTACCCCCACATCTGAACTGTTGGGGAGGTGACAAGGACAGGCAAATGGCACCATGGGGCTCCTTCACTCGTGCTCTGCTGAGAAAGTCCTGGGTTTGGAGATGTGCACTTCACTCCCGCCACTCCCGTTGGTGGTGGTCGTGATGATGTACTGGGTGGTTTGCTGCTGGCTGCTTGTCTGGGATTCCAAGGGATCTGTGTGGGCTGCGGGCTGGGAAACGCCCACCTGAACCTCGCTGGAGAGTGAAGAGGTTTGTTTGCCATCCAGATCAGGCTGACCTTCAGATATCACGTAGTGAGTCTACATGGGGAATATAGAAAATAATTAATAACCACTATCCTTCTGTAACTTCTCTGTTCTAGTAGTCTGCTGGCAGACATTTTGGTGTGAACAAGGAATTTTTAAAGGAAGCTCTATTTCACTTAAATGTATTTGAGAGCAACGTAATGCCTGTCTTTTGATTTGAAGGACGTTGGACTTACTTGGCATTTGGTTAATTTACAAATGGTTAAACTCATTACACAATTAGACCATCACTACAGATTAAAATAGCAATTTTTAATTCAACTATTCTGAAAGGTTTTTTCCTGTATTCCACATGTTCTAGCATAAGTTGCCCTCCCAGTGACCAATACCAACACAGGCTAATGACCTGCCCCCTTATGCTGGATTGCTTACAAGGAATAGCAGGAACTCTTCTCATTTTCTAATCTTACAGATAACAGAAAGCTACTGAAATGTTTCCAGAAGCTGTTCTGAAATTTGGTTTAATGCATACTGCCTAATCATAAATATTTTTAAGACTAAGCAGTACCACTAAATAATACTTTGTCCTGCAAATGTGATTAAGTGAAGACTTTAAACTGGAAGGACTCATACATACAAGGGCAGAACAGCGTGAGCCTTGTAAATGTTACATGCAGACTATACTGTGCAGTCCGCACCTCTTTAGGTACCTCCACTCTGTGCCCCAGTCATGATTTTGGCATTCCTTAAACCTTCAAGCTGAAGAGCTTTATGCCTGATAATATTCTGGATGAAAAAAAGGCCATGATGGTTTTCCTTACCTGAGTAACTGCTTTCACTTGCCCTGTGTTGACAGTGGTGACCGGGGTACCCACAGCAGTCTCTGTGATCACATACTGCCCTTGGGGGATGGTCATCATCTGAATCTCTGATGCTAAAAACACACAAATTGGATAATCAAGACCTCCAGTCAAACTCAAAGATAACATTCAAAGATCATGTCTTATGTCAGTAAGATTTGAAGTCTGAAACAGTGGGTGTTGAATAGAAATTCAGGTGATGTAAGGACTTGTAGAACCCTATAGGCCTCAGCAGAATTATGCCAGTTAACACCAGCTGGAGATTTCGCAATTAACGCAGAGAAAACACACACTGTTCTCACTCAAATCATCACAGAATTACCATCCAGAACTGCATGGACATGAGAAATCATCTTCATGTCATGCTCCTTTTCCATACAATTCTTTCAAGCATGAACCCAAATTTGAACAACTAGCTATCCAACACATGGATTCTTGCTTAATGCAAGTTCCTTGGAATAAAGGAGCCCAGCGTGCCTGCCCAAACCATGTACTGGATCAGTATGGACAACAATGGAAGAGCTGGTACAACTATTTGCATTTGTCTGAAACATTATCTTCTTGATATCTATGAGTATTAACCACAAAGCTGAATGAGCCCTGAAAACACTGTCCCATTTGGTACCTGGAGACAGGGGGCACGTATTAGTCATACACACTTGCCAGACAGGTAGTTAGAGCTACTGCTGACACTTACAGTAGCTCCGAAATGAGTTCCAGTTGCTGGGGAGATATGTGTGCTGGACTGAGGAGCCTTGCTGCTGCTGGAGGGCTTGGTTTGGTGTCGATGTAGTTGTCTGCATCTGTGAGGGGCTGAGTTCCTGCTGAGCTTGTTGTGAGGAGGGACTTAAAGGCTGACCCCCAACCTACAGAAAAAGAAGGTGCAAGTGTTCTTGGTGTAGTAAGGATTGCACAGCTCTGTGCTGTCACAAACAGAACCTTCTCATTAAGGGAAAACACAGGGCGGGTTCCAGAGCATATTGAGCACAAGAACTCTCCTCTCTCTCCTCCAACTTCCTTCACTCTGTAGTCAATAAGCACGGACCAGGAAACTGAAATAGAGATATTGTTGCTTGCCAAAGTGAGTCCACAGCAGAGACCTGAGATTAGAGGCTAAATTCTACCCAACAGCATGAAGAGCTGCACTTCAAATATTTGAGGAATGCCAGTTTCCATTTACATTTTCAACTGGCAAACTTCATTTAAGATGCAAATGTGTCTGTTTCCAATCATTTCTCTCTCCTTTGTACATACTGTTGGGAGAAGAAAACCCCACACCAAAAAACCCACACAACAAATACCCAAACAAACCCACAATGAAACACACCCATACACCCCGAGACATCTGGGCAACTGCTTGATGATCTCAATGTGAGAGTCATTTCACAAGTGGTCCTTTAAATGACAAAGAAAACACTATCCCCTGCATCAGCACATGCAATATGCCAGCTGAGCAGGCTGGTAGGGAAAGCATTTCCTGAAGAGAAAAGGGAAATACCTGTGATGATGACTGAGTTGCTGGTGATGGCTCTGTGACCTGGATGTGCTGCACCTGGATGGCATGTTGGGTGTATGTCTGGGGGTCATGAAGCTGCCCAACATCCACTGTGGAGTGCTGGGACTGGTGAGGTGAGGTAGCCTGGGGAAAAAAATTAAGCAGACGTCTATACCTCAAATTGTTTACAAATGCAGCCATGTAAACCTCTTCTGGGACACAAGGTCTGGAATAATGAGGTAGTAGCCTCAGTGGAGCACACCTGTTGAACCTTGTTGAGTTTCTTTGCACCCTGGGAGATAAAATACATTTAACAGATGTAATGGCACAGAGATGGTTCTATCTCAGTGATACCAATGGAAAGGACTTGCCTAACATCATACAAGCTGTTTGTGCCAGTGGCTGGACTAAACCAAAGGGTTCAAAAACCAGGATTAGTGTAGTACAGCTTCTCTGTAAGCATCTTTCTGTACAACGTATACATACTTGAGATCTGCATATCCAATTCTGTAGTTTGACACAGCTCTGCATCAAGACAAGTGCTCAGAGGTTTTTAAAGGTTTTTTTTCAGCAACACTTGCTAATGATTTCAATTGCAGTAATTGAATTACAAGTCTTGGACATTTATAAAATTAAGATCTTCCTAATATTACCTGCAAGAATCAGTGTTCATGCTCTTGTATCAACCACAGTCACTATCACCTGGGGCCATTGTTTAGGCCTTTATTAATCAAATTCATAACCGGATTTGTAATGAGGGGCCAGAGAGAACACAGAATTTTGGATTAAAATATAAACACATGGTAGTTTCCACTTCCTCCAGTGGGTAACATATTTAAAGACTACAGTGATTTCTTACATCTGCCTGAGGTATTTTCCTCAGACCAGTTACTGAGTAGTTACTGAGAGTGTAACAGTAGTTACACTCTGGGTTCATTTTTAGGAGGCTGTTAAGCATCAAGAGAATGAATATTCTAATAGATGCTATGAAGGGAACAAGCAACCACGCTCTGTCCTCCCAAATTTTGGCTCTGACTCACCAAGGACAAGGAAGTACAAATCAGTCTCGAACTGCAGAAAATGGGTCACCCACTGACCCACTTTTTCAGTTGCTGGAAAACATTCCTAGAGCAGACTTGAGCAAGGGTGCCCAGATGGGTAGAACTAAGTCAGGACTGTGTCGATGTGTCTCTAGCAAGCTGGCAGGACTATTTATGCCCAGTTACAAGTGCTTATGAGGGGAACCCTATGCCTTATCAGTTGATTTTATCTGTAAAAAGTAGCTGCAGCACTTTTTGTGCTCCTTACCACACTTCTGTGTGCTAGAGCCCCAAGAACACACAGGCTTCGTAGGGAAGGGGTCAAACGCGCAGCAAGATCCCCACTAGGTTACTCACCTGGGCCACTTGAACAACCTGCAGCTGTATGTGCTGAGGCTGCTGCAAGCCAGCTGTGGATTGAGACACAGGGATGTACTGGATGCGCTGGTAATCTCCCTGCGGAGTCCGGTAGTCTGTGGTGAGGGTCTGGGATATCTCCGTCATTGCTTGGGTCAGTAAATCTGTTGTCTGAGCAGGGAGAGAGAGATCATCATCATATTGGTGTACTGCTTCAGGGCTGTAGTTCTTTTATCTGCACTTAGAGTGGGTCTGGCCATTTATTTACAAGAGCTTAATGTGTACAGAGGTTGGGGTCATATGTAATCATCAGGGATCATCCACTAGAATGGCTCTCTTCTGACTAAATCCTAGTCAGGACCATTATGGGCTAACTTAACATGTCATAATAAAAATAATTATTTTCATCTTGTGACATACCAGTATTCTATTAAACAACGGTTGACTTGGTTTCCAAGTCAAAAAGTGGTTCCTGGACATATTCCACCATTCTTCCTCCCCTGTCAGAGTGACAACTGTATTTCTAATGTGTAAAGACATTTAGTACATAACTTAATCAGGTTTAGGAAGCCAACAGCATCCTGATTGAACCTCTCCATTTTCAAGCAAAACAGTCTTTTATCCAGTTAGTCTTTAGATAGAAAGTTTTAAACTGTGATCAATGACTTTTAAAACTACACAGTATCCCAGAGCACTGAATGACTCATTTTCTAGTCTCAGCTTTCACTTCTGTGGCAGCTGATGTATTAACGGTAGAGAGATCAGCCACTGGAGATTCACATTGCTCAGTGCTGTGCTGTCCAAAGGATTACAAAAAGATCTGACTCCCCTAACACAGTTTGATCCAGTCCCCAGTCACTGTTCAACTTGTCCTCTTGATGCCAGGAACTGCATCTCTCACTTCAGGAGAACAGTCCCAGTGAAAATCCATGAGATGTGTATCCCTGAGTTCATTAAGTACGTTATGTGGAGTCAGTAGGTCTGAATGAAAGAAGGGAATGGATCTGGGGATAAAAGATAAATCCTTAAAACTCCAGAAAGAAATTAATAGCTCCTGGCAGTGCAAAACTGGACCACACAGACTCAGAACCAGAAGTGATCTCAAATAATGTCCTAACACAGGCTTTAAAGTGATGTCTGCCAAATAAACCAGGGTTACTAATACCAGAAGGCTCCTGTTCTGTGTGTTTCCCTGCACTGCCCTTGTGTGCCTCCAGCCCTTACCACAACAGTTTCTCCGGTCGTGCTGTCGGTGGTGAGAACAGCCGGCGTGGAACTGATGACGGCCGTCGCCAGCGGCGCATGGATCGTGTTCGGGAGCTGAGCAAACTCTGGGTGCTTCTTGCGGATGTGCTGCACCATCTTCGTCTGCAGAGAGAAGCAAAGGAGCATTGGAACGATGGTCAGTAACTCTGCTCAGGGCCACGTGAAATCCAACAGCCTGGCCCAACGCAGCTTTTAGGTTTCCCTCACTAAAGCAGCATCAAGATTCACACTATGAGACCCTCCGGTCAACAAGAAGAAAACAAGGATCACAAAGCGGCTGCTGATAAGAGCTGACACTGAAGTATTGTCCTCAACAGCTTTTTACCCCAACATAGCCAAGTATTTTATGACTTTTTCCAAAGGTCATCTTTGCTATGTTTTGTTTCCCCGCTCATCTCCCCTGTAACTATCAGGGAGCAGTTTCCAAGCCCTTCCATTCATGATCATGCTCTGATAACTTTTCAGCACAAACCCTCTATTCAGGGAATCTTTTGGTCCTAAAACAACCAGGCTGTGCCTGCACTGTCAGCACACAGCACGAAACCAGCACTCTGACTGAGAAGAAGAGAGCTCTGCTTGTAGACGGACAAGTGACAGAGGCCATGGTGAAAGAGCATCCCCAGGGAGAGGCTGTGTGAGCCCAGAACCTCCCATACCTTACTGCTGTATTGCTTGGAGCAGTGAGGGCAGCACACTGGAGGGGTGGCGATGGTGCCTGTCAGCTGGGTGTGGGTGCTCAGCATGGGGTCTGGCTCTCCTGGGCCCGCAGGACGCAGTTTCCGGATGCTTGGAGGTAGCTCAGCACCAGGATGGTTTTTCAGGATGTGTGCTTTGCGTTTGCTGGCACTCTTGTACACCTGCAGGGCAAAAATTTGGATTTAAAATAGTGCAATCCTGGTGTCTGCACAGGAAACAGCTACCAGTTACCTTGATCTGGAAGGTCTGCATGTTGCTTTAGAGAATACATTTAGTTAAATCCCCAAACAATCACAACAAAAGGCATGAACATACACCTTCCAGTGTTTCATCAACCTGTAAAAGCAACTGACTCCGTGTGTAGCACAGAGAAGCCTTTTGAGAACATAGTGTATGCCAAATCCAAACACCAAAACAGGACAAGGAGGTAAGAGAAAAACCTTTTTGCCATTTTTGAAGATCAAATGCCCAATGTTAATTTGTCATGAGGGTTGATGTCTCTACTTGACATGAAGCATCAAACTGTTCTAGTTCAGTGATCAACATATCTTTCAGTTCTTTTTAAGCACATCAACAAACAAATACTATCTAATAATTAAAACTATTTTTTCTCCCCTCAAACAAAAGGAAGGAGGCATCACAGTAAGACATGCTGAGGATAAGGACAGTCAAAATACACTCCCTGGTAAATAAGGGCCCCCAGGCATAAAAGGCAAAGGAGAGTAAGAGCAAGAACCCAAAGGCACTGCAGAAGCAGCTTCAGGCTCCACTGAACGCTGGGAATTACTGGTACAGGACCTAGTAAGCAGCTTACATTAAAAGGGGTTAGAGACTAACTCTTAGAAGTGATACAGAAACCAAAAGAACTTAGTGGCCAGGAATTATACACAGACAGGATGCTTAGTCCTAGGCTAACACAAGACTAAGGGTCAGTGACTGTCTGCTGGATCACGGTATTCAAGTTTTCCAATGCCAAACACAGCAGAAAGGGGGAAACTGCAGTTTTCAATTAGCATTCCGCTGCCTTGCCCTAAGTGCATTTTGTCTTCCTTTTTTTTGGGCAGTACTGCAGGAATGTTGCTGGCAACCACCTCAGAAAAGCTACAAACCCTGCCAGAGATTTCTGTGCAGAGACAAATTGGTTGCATCCAGGACTGGGACTGAGCTATCCTCTGAGAGGTGACTTCCCACACACCTTATCGCAGTATTGACAGAAGTAATCTCTATTGGGTTTTATGATGGGCAACGTGAGCTCTGGCACCTCTTCTATTTTCATGTCTGGATGTCTCTTTGATAAATGATTCACCTTAGGAAAAAGAAACAGAGAACAAGAACATATTACAGCTGGAAGCCAAACAACTGGTGCTTCTCCCAGACACGGATAACAGCCAAACCAAAACTGAACAATGCAAGCCAGCAGCACTGGAAGCATTTGCTGCTGCAAGGGTCATTGTGCACTCACACTTAACTGCTGAAGGTAAATGTGGTCTTGCTAGATCTCATTTCCAGTTTCCCTAACAAAAATTAGATAGGAAGGGGTAAAATAGTTTGCCAGAACTGTCTTGCAGCTGATATCTGAGAGTGAAGTAGTGTAAAGGGCCTCTGCCCAGATCACAACCCCCATGAAACCTTTGCAAACAATCTCCTGCTGCAGAACAGCCTTTACCCAGAGGCAGTGACAAGACATAGCCAGGAGAGGCCCTCGAGAAGGGGGAGAAACAAAAAACAGGAAAGATGGTCAGGAAAACTGAGGCAGTAAGGCTGAACAAGGCAGTATTTTCATCTCATGTCCTGTTAAATACAGTACACATCAGTCAGCATTACTTAGTGTTGAAATACGGTACTGACAACCAGACATACAGCGCAGGCAGTAAAATGTGCAAATTTGCTGAAGAGGTAAGACACACAGGTTTAAAAAAAGATGTATCACCTCAACTCAGCCACAAAATTTGCCAAAATTTGTTTCACAGCATCCTGGCTAGATAAGACTGGACGGGGCTTGGAGCAACCTGGTCTAGTGGAAAGTGTCCCCGCCCATGGTGGGGGGGAGGGGGGGGGGGGAACAAGATGAACTTTAGTGGAACAAGATGAACTTTAAGGTCCCTTCCAGCCCAAACCCTTTTACAATCCTTGTATTCCAACACTGGAATCCCATCTTTATTCCTTACCTATTCATCAGAATAGAGTAGGGAGGCTGTAAGAGCACCCAGGCACTCACCAACATGCCCCTGCGGCGGAAGCCCATCATGCAGAGGCGGCACTTGAACATGAAGCTCTCATAGTCAGTGGACGCGATCCGGGGCTTGAAGGTTTTGGAGCGGCTGATCCGATCAGCCTTCTTGGCCTCCCTCTCTGGGTTGTGCATCCTCTGCATGTGCTCTCGCAGCTTGTCCTTCCTCTGGGAAGGAGCAATTGGGGAGAAAAATGTTAGCAACATCACAGAAACTGCCTTAATACCTCTTATGTGTAAGAGCCACAGTTTGAGTTGTTCAGATCTCTCTCCAGCTTTTCCTCTCAGCAAAATGTGTTCCTTCACCCAGAAGCATCCAGTCCCTCCGTGTCCCATCACAAACTCAGTGACAGGGAGCAGGCTGCTGCCACCAGTTTGCCTGGCTCACAGTCTGCTCCATCTGTTCCAGTGGGATTTGGAAAGGCATCTGGATGACATGCGCTGACAAGATGGATGCCACGGACACAGGCATCTTGGCCAGGAATATTATTAATCCACTGGCATCAGCTAAAAATTTCTTAACTGAACTGATATAAGCAATGTAACCCAAACACCTGGCAATGGAGGTGTATGTCCCCGTTCTTAATGAAGAGACAGAAAGTTCCTTTGCTATTAAATTATTAGGAATAAGATCTGTTTGAAATAAGATGCTGAGGTGACCTTGCCCCTTGTCCTTCAGAAATGGATGTCACAGCTCACACAGGACACCAAGCAGTGAATGCAACTCACAGGCATGAGTAAACACTAGTGTGTTTACATGTGTTATTTTCTTTCACCTTTGAGAACATGAGCTTATCTCCTTGAAGGAGGGCAAGGAATGGTAGTTTTTGTACTAGTGATGATCCAGCCAAGAGCCACCTCACCTTGAACTGCTTGCCACAGGTGGAGCACAGGAAGTCTTTGCGGTCCGAGTGCCGCAGCATGTGGAGTCGCAGCTTGTCAGGGCGGCAGAAAGCCTTGTCACACTCTGTGCACTGGTAAATCTTCTCAGAATGGAAACTGCGCACATGTTTCTTGACCTAAAATGGCAGACCACAGAAAACCAAAGTTTATTCAAGAGAGAAGTGAGTGGTAAAACAGTCTAGGAAACTCTTCACAATATGAAAGAAAGGGAAAAGGTTTCAAAGTTGTCTAATCTGCTTTGGTTTAAAAAGTATTTGATTGGAACAGCTGATATTTCAGCAATAGTTTCTATAAAGCCGTAACATCTTTATTACTCATCTGGATGGGTGATTTGATTTCCTCAAGACTGATTCTTGAAGGCATCAGCTATTGCACAGTTGCACTTAATGGGCAGCAGAAGTCCACAATGTACCATTTGCACAGAATCGCCCTTGAGTTAACACATTCATCTGAGGTTCATTATCTTCCCTTCATTTATAAGAAACCAAAACATGGGGACTAATTCCTTTCAATCAGACACAATGAGCTTGCAATTAAAATTGTCAACCCCCCCCAAAAAAAACTTAATCAGAAGAGCATTTGCACACCATTCCTGAATGGCAATTACTTCTCCATACTCTGGGACTATCCTTGACCTCTTCAAACATCTAGAGGTTTTTTTTTTTCCTCCCCCCAATAAAGGAACTAATGAGGTTTGACATTTGAAATGCAAGCACTACTCAAGAAATTAATCTGATCTCTAATTAAATCTTTACCATCTTCTAATACTGATCATACGTGGAAGAACTTGGCATCTCTACCTGTTCCATATAGAACTATTTCAGTAGGCAGCAGTGACTAAACTTAATTCTTCACATAGCAAGAAGAGAAGAAAAATCTGTTAAATGTCAAAAATAGAACTGAATAGTTGGAAAAAAGCCATGGGACTTTCAGTCATTTGCATGGGAAAGTTTATAGGGAATTAGGTTGCAGTACAGCATTTCTGAATCATCAACATTCTTCCTTGTTATACATTTACAGAAGATAAAGGACTTCTGCCAGGATGGAATTATATTAGTAAATCACTTTCCCCCATCTTTTCCTCTTTAGCCTAGTGGACAGTCTATCAGTTCCTATTACTGATCTAAACTGGATTTCTACATTTCAATTTCAGTCGGGCAGCTCAGTAAGACACATCAATTGCTTTGTCCCTAGGAAGGATAATGAATATGTGCATGGTCCATCTCAGTTTTTTCTTACTGGACATGGAAATAGAATCTTTAAATTCTACTAATGACCTTGTCCAAGTGCTCAGCATAGTGCAGAGTAGCTGCATTACTCACTGCTCCAGTGCAGTGTGCAGTGTGCAGGGAAGGAGAATAAAGTGCCCAGCTTAAGCCCACAGGGGAAGTCAGGAAGCAGAGTATCCTGATCTGTTCTGGCATTTCTGCAAGCTGTTCAAATGAATTATCCTGACAGAAAACAGGCAAGGGATTAAAGATATAAAACCACTCATTTTTTTTGTTCAGAGTTTTAATGACAAAGGGCAAGGTGTGTTCAAGTACAAGCTGAGTACAGCAAAAAATTCATTTTTGTACCACAGAGATGTAGCAGTCAGGACCTCTGCTTCAGGCATTTTTTGGGAATAAGGCACCCACCCTTCTGCAGTACAGCGTCTTCTAATGCCAGATTGAAGCATCACATCTGATGATTTAGTGGACAGAGCACTTCAGTGTCATAAGACAATGTCTAGCAGTGCTTGGTCACTCTTTTTTTTCAATTTCTGACTGAGGTGGACCTCTGCACCTTGTGAGAATGAACTGCTGTGCAGTCACACAGGGAGAGCACTGAGAAACTCACAGCCTTGTGAGAGACCCCCAAAGCAGTGCTTCAAATCAGTACAGCATCTCACCTGGATAAAATCTGGGAAGCGTTTCTTGCAGGTGGGGCAGGTGAAATAGCCATCATTGACATGGATGGCCACATGATCCTTAAGCAGATCCAAGCGGTCAAAGGACTCGGGGCAGAAAATGCAGGAGTACGTTTTCTGGTCCATGTGGAACTTCATGTGGCTCTCGAGGGCACTGCTGTTGATGAAGCCCTTGTTGCAGATGTCACAGGTCAAAGGGCAGTTCCCTTCCCGCCCATGGAACCGCAGGTGCTGGTCCAGCTTGTCCTTCTCCCGGAAGGCCTTCCCGCACTGCAGGCATTTGAACGGGCGGAAGGATTTCCGGATGAACAGGTGCTGCAGAGCTGCATTCTGAAAGAAGCATCCAAGAGACCATTAGCTTTCATTACCACATATAGATTCCACATCCAGATATATTCAGGATTAAATATACTGGATGATCAGTGAACCTAAACTTCAAAAAATTATTTTCCATCATATCCTGCTTCCAGTTTACAGCAGGGGAGGCTGTGACAGGCAGAAGTCAGGGGACATACCTGCAGCTACACCCTGAGTTAGTGGAACACAGTGCAGGAGTTTCCTCTCCATCCCTGATTTCTTCCAATTTAGCTGACTTGTCTTTAGCATGCCATTTTTCTGTAAAATAAAACTAAGTCCTCTCTGAAGCACAGACCCAGGCCTGAGAAAAGCTGCAATTCCAGCTGATTACTGGGCATCAGGTCCTAAGTTCAGCCACCATACAAAGGAATGGTGAGCCAACACCCTGTGTTTCCCTCAGGAGCAGGGCTTATGAAATTCCACAGCCCATTACAAGATCACCTTCTGCATCAAAGATCACCACAGAGATGTGCAGCAGTGGTTTAGCATTGCCTGAAGAACTTCTAATGGAACATAAATTCAAGAGATGCTGTTCTAAACTTTTTCACTATTGCCAGAAAGAAGAACAGGGTTTCAAAACACAACAGCAAGGGCAGAACGGCAGCTTTATGAGCAGCAGGTAAGAACTTGTGAGCAATTCTCCACTCCTACTGTGCACAATGTCTCTTCTCAGCTCCTATTTTGTTTCGGTGTGCGTTTGCCTTTACTCCACCTTTTCTGTAACATTTCATGATCGTTCTCTCTTCCTTTTCTCCCCTTACTCTTCAGATAAATGTTATAGAGCCATCCCAGTCTTGACCCAGCACTCTCTGCTGGAGGAACAGATGCTGCTGGATGCACTGCCTGCAGAAAGAGGGAAGTGTGTGTCTTGCACCTGCATTTCAATATTGGATGAGAACTTTCGTGTTGGATAGTTGCAAAGCTGGAATTGAGTCCTATGAAATCCCACAGCACATTGTCACCCATAGTGCACTCGAAGTACACTGCAATGCTCCATTCCTCTGCAAGAAGTCTAAGCAATATCCACTCTTCTCTTAAATTTTTCTATAAACTGTTGTTGATTGATGTCTTCTCTTTCCACATGTTACACACAGAATCTATATGCTGATAGTTAGAGAAATAACATGGAACAGTGTACGTTCAGGTCGCATATTAGGAAGAAATTCTCAGCTGTGAGGGTGGCGAGGCCTTGCCACAGGTTGCCCAGAGAAGCTGTGTCTGCCCCATCCCTGGCAGTGTTCAAGGCCAGCTTGGATGGGGCTTGAAGCAACCTGGGATAGTGGAAAGTGTCCCTGCCCGTAGCAGGGGTGGAACTGGATGGGCTTTAAGGTCCCTCCCAATCACTTGGATTCCACTAGAATATTGCTGACACTTCTGCTCACATGTTCCATATGACCCACTTCTCGAAGAGTCACATTCAAGACTTCTGCAAACAAATTTCTCTGGTTTCCTGTCTCCTTTCCATGTGGGAATGTGGCAGCTGACACAGCTGGCATTTGCTGCGTCCCTTAAGTGCATGCCAACAGCTGACAATGAATAAGTAAAGTTAGGAGCTCTTCTGCTGGAATGAGGGAACAGCTTGGGAGTACTGTGAAATGCGGTGCTAAGGATTAAATTTGTGAACCTGAAAAATCCTTTTCACCATCTGAACTGCAGAGGGAAACCTAGACTTTCCTCCCAGGAAAGAACAGGAGAGCAAATGTTTTGCTACAAAACAAAAATTAACAGTTTAATACAGGAGCTCCAAATAGGGCTTCCCAGGAGCTGTCATCATCACCATTCTCCATTTAACAAGTGGAGACAACGGGAAACACAGGGATCTGCTGTAAGTCACTCTGGGAATTGGAAAGACAGCCATGTGCTGTGCAAAAACTGATGTGCTGCTTGGAGTCCAAAGGATATAATTTCCCCCTTAACCATAGGGATATGCTAACAAAACATAGGTGAAAAGATGTATTTCAAGTCCTGAACTGCACTATTAGAGTTTTGATCACTGGTACCTTAGCAGGGAGCTGACTGCTAGTACAGCAGGCCAGACTCAACATAGCCCTGTTGTTATCTCAAGGGCTACAGAAGGTGAAATGTTTTACTGCTCTTTGCCTAGGTAATCTATCAACTATAAAAACAGAACAGAAGAACTAAGTGTTGTCTCATTAACTTGTAGTATTGATCCAGCACAAACAATTGTGCAAACAAATCCTCCAAAACTTTAAGACTGATATTACAGCTCTTCATCCAAGCAATTTACTCCTATAAAATCCACCTTAAATTTACAAAGAACTGGTATGAAAAGAAGAATGCAAATGGTTATTCAGGTAACACTTGGTTCTGGACATTGGTTACCTAAAGAAGAACAAATGTGACAATTTATGGTGCAGGGTCAATCAGGAAACACTAAACAGGAGTTGAACAAAACAACATGGAAGGCGATGTTGATACGTACCATTGGATTAGATACAGCAAAAACCCAATGAAACAAAAACCCAAACCTACCTGCAGCTCCAGCTGAGCAGGCAGCATTGAGAGAGAGAAAAATACTTATGTTATGGAATGGACTTGAAAACAGAAGCCTTGACTTCTGCAGGTCACTACAAGGGCTTTTCCAACTAGAGTTTACTGCTTTGAGGTTTTTGCCTCAGGAAACACTAAACAGATCTTCAAGGTTTACTCTGTAGCTAGTAACTGCCCAAGGGGAGTTAAAGGGCAAAAATAAAAACCATAGATAATCTTGAAGGTGTTTTGTGACCTTTCCTGTTTTCCCAGGGCTGATTAACAAGGATGCAATGTGCACTGCAGAACCATGGTGAGAACGGAATGCTTTCAGCGGAAGGGAATAATTACGGCAGGATGACAACAGGGTAGGGATTAGAAGAGTGAAAAAGTTAAGGAGAAGGGACTTTTTCTACCCTCATTTTATTGGCTGTGCTCCTTGTTACACAACCAGTTGCATTTCTTTCACCATGAAGGAAGTGACTGTGCTTTCCAAATCATATTCCTATCCCTCCTGTTTCTGGCATTAGCACATAGACACCCTACATACTGCCCAGAACTGAACTAAAAACAAATATTCATTTTGGCTGCGGACCACAATGTTCCTCTGATTTTCTACAAGAGTTCTTGAAGGGTGGGTGTATCTCTTCAATACTAGGGACACAACTGCCATAGTTAAGATCTGATCTCCTAGGAAACCCCACAGGCTGTAAAGCAGAGGCTGAAAAATGAACTGGTCCTATCAGGACTTGAACCCTGGGGCAGGACAGATCAGTGCTTCCAGCTAGCATGAAAACAGTCTTAGAGCACCACTGTCTTAAGCCTTAGAAAAGCTGAAGCAATTCACAAAGAATGACTGGTTTTGAAAACTAAATCCTATCTAACTAAGAAGGAGGAATTAGAGCTACAAAGGTTTCAGAATCATAACCAGGAGTCAGGACTTTTTACCTGTTCTTTGGAAGCGAATACTGTACTACATATCTAAAAACCAAATGTTTGCTTGCTTTTATTATGAAGTGCATGTTATTGTACACAGGTGCTGTGAATAACTGAGTTGAGTGAGTGTTCAGAGGGTGATTTTTCAGTGCTTAAAATTGATGCTTGCTGCTTTAGTCTCATCTCAAGTGCTCATTGCTCACAGTCTGATGCAATATGGAAATGTCTGTGCAACCATCCATCTGCCATTCTGCCAGTGCTCCTGGCTTGAAACATCTCCAGGACTCTGCTGAACACGAGCTGCCAGATACAGGGAAAGTCAGGAAGACGTGAGATACAAACATGTCACTAAACCACCACTGCACTTCTCTGAGCTGTCATCCATTTGTGATGAATTTACAGAGAACAAAAGCTAAGTCACAAGACAAAGAAGTAACTTCAGAATTTCTGTCCCTTTCTTCCTACATTCATTATTTCAGAGGATCCTAAGTTCACATCTTGGGTTCAGAAGTTCAGGGAAATGGCCAACCTTTCTCTTCTTACTGAGGAAGCTGTAGCACACTGTAAGCAGTACATCTCCATGCTCTTGTAAAAACTTCAGCATCTCTCTCTGTACTCTATTATACACCCTTCAATACACTCAGTAAAAAATCCCCCAAGCTTTTAACATATGAAAATGAAATCACTGGTAGAAACTTGTCATTCAAAGACTGCAAGCATTTTGTATGGTTAAAAACTGTGCAGTCTTAATGCGCCCAAGTCAAACTCTTCCTTCAATGCCACTGCATTTTTGGGGTAACACCATCACTGGTCTTGCATATGCATTGCTGTAAACTGCAAGCAAAATCTGGCTCAACATCTTCCTATACAGAACAGTTACTCAACTGTTTTCTAATCCTTCCTCATCCCCTAAAAATGAACCCTTACCCCCACTGCAGCTGTTTCTTTCCCTAATCCAAAGTTAGCACATGGAAGAAAAAGGAAAAGATTTTAAGCTAAATAAACTCATCTCCCAATTACGAAGCTTCAAGGATTACTTGCTTGAATCATTTCCCTCCCACACATGGTAGAGAAAAAACAGCTCACCCAGTTGACACAGAGCTCAGGCTCCAAGTGTTTGCTGTCAGCACACAAAGCTCTTAGCACAGGTTTTGCTCTCAAAGGCATGGTTTTCTACCCCAACAAAGGATTTTATCACTAAATATCATCATCATCTAAGTGGATCTAAACTGAGGTTGTGGTTCCTCTTTGGCAACTATTTGCAAGAGAGTTCTGAGAGACTCAGATGGTGCTGTGAGCAAGTCGTTAGTCTGTGCCACAGCACCAAGATTCTGCCGGCTGTTTGAAGCACCCCTGCTTGCCAGCTTCGATGGACTGTGTTTCCATGCAAGAATTACTGTGATGGACTTCAATCAGCTCTAACTCCTGACCAGTTCTCACTAGCACCTATGAGATACTGGTCCTTTATGTGAGATTTGTCTTCCTCTCAGGGCAAAGAAAACTGCTAGGAATGAGATGCTTTATTTGGGATTTGGAAACAGATATGACAGGGAAAGGAGGACCAGCTGGCCCTGGCAGGCAGGTCTGGCATTCCCTGGGTTATAGCGGACGTGATCCCCCATCCTCTGTGCTTACCCTGATGCGCTTTGCTCGCCTCATGTCATCTGCTGTCATGGTGCTCTGCGTGGGCACCGTGCTCCCCTTGTGCTGCGGCTGCACATGGAGCGCGTGGTTTTCCTGCTGCTCCAGTGCTGCCTGCGGCTCTGGTGGCACCGGAGTCTGTTCCTGCTGCTCCAACCCGTTCAGTTGGGTTTGTCCGGCCTCATCAAACTGCCCCTTGCTGGAAAAATGCAGCAAGTCCTGAAATCGCAAATCATACAACCAGTGATTATTCCCCCCACCCACTGAAAAACACTTTGATAATACTCAGCAGACAACAAGATTTCTATATATTTAATCACAAGTTATAAACAAAACAGTGTAGTGTATGTCTACACTAACTCCTACAGTTCTCCTACTGTGTCCACTGCTATTTTCAGCACACCACCTTCACCTACAGCAGCATCACCCAGAGCACCAGGGAAGCAGTGCTGCAGGTGGGTGACTCTCCATGGGCCATCCCTTTGTCTGACCAGCCACAGACAATCAGCATTATCCGGCTGTTAATAGCCAAGAAGGCTCTTCTGCACTCAGGACTATTTCTGCTTTAACCGAAGTGACTAGTGCAGACCCAGGAAAGGAGAGAATTTCTGTCTCGTGGAAACTGTTGTCGCTTTGAAATGTTATTGTGTGTCATTTTGCAGTGCCTTCTCCTTTCTAACAAACTATCTGGAGTGCTGAACTGGAGGGTGACAAACGAGGTGATCACACTGAGTTCTATATGGTGTTTTTATGTGGTTTCCAGCTCTGCACACATCACTTCCATGTATCACACAAAGCTGTTTTTCCTCCCCTTTTGCATGAGCATAAAAGGGAGGGTGCTTTGAGCAGGAAGCACATGCCAAAAATCTACATTCTTTCCCTGTAAGTTCCAATAACTCCTCTGGGATGGAACCATCTTGTATTGCATGAAAAAACACACATAGATCCTTATTTGACACCACGTAATGCAACTGAAGAAACTTAAAAGCACAAGCTAGGAAACAGAGCACCAGAATTAATCTTGAATTATGTCAGCTGAAGGCTGGTGCTGTCAAAGCACAAAAGCGGGTGTGGGAGAAGAAAACCAAGGAATGAGGCCCTTACGGACCGTGAGTGCTTACCAGAGAGAGACTCTTAGTAAACAATACACCAGCCCAGTGTCCAGCCCAGGTCTGGGTGGCAAGTTTCCACCTTGCTGACGCTCAGCTGTGCTCTCAGCATCCTGACTCTCCAGTTCCCAGGCAGAACTCACACCCAGCTTTAGCGAGGCGGGCAGACCTCCAAACGGCTTGGGAGATCACCCTGCCCCATCGCACAGACACACGTGAGCCAGCCCTGGGCCATGCTCCAAGCTGGCAGGACACAAGCCACCTCCAGTCCAGAGGCCACTCACACACTGGACTGCGCCCAGCAAGCGCCATCTCCCCAAAGTGAAGGGTTTGGGACCAGCATTAGGCTTATCTGTCTAAATGAGGCTGCCGTGCATCATGTCAGCCTGCAGAGAGGGTGAGCTCACAACTGCCTGCACCTAATGCAGCATTTAGGGCATTGCAGCAGGAATTCACAGGCAGAGTATACATTCCTCCCTCTGAGTCAGCAGGGAGCCACGACCCGGTGAGGTGCCAGAGGAAAATTACCACTCCAGATACCAGCTTTCAGCTAAGTCATAAAACAGAGCACTGATCCCTTCTGTCACTGCTCATAAAAGGACTTAGTGGCAACCTAAGCATGGTCAGCATCAGGGAATTTAGGTTTTTTACTTAAATGCATCATATTACGTCCCTACAGAATATAACCAACAGCCACAAGCAAAAGAACATTTTGCAATAAGCCTGCCTACAGGAGGCCCTTCTGTTAATATTAAGACATCATATAGAATCATAACTCAAACTGATTTAATTCCACCAGCAACAGTTGTAAGAGCAGGCTGACCTCACATTCCAGAAAGGACAAACAGGAACCTAAATTCCCATTACAGTTTTACTGTCTAAATTACTTCTGCGATGCTGCTAAACTGCCACAATAACCCACCTCACCGCTAAGTGCTTTGGAGTGAAAGTTGCTGCAGAAACCCAAGTGATTTTACAGGTTTTATAGAAGGGAAGTAGTATGCTCTCCTGGCAGAGAATTCCAGCTAGAAACCAAGAATTACTCATGTTTAATCCAAAGCACACCCTCAGTTTGCACTGATGCCCCAAATTCTTTTAGTCAAGAGTTTACACTCCATGTGCTACTTTTTTCCCTCCATCTCCAAAAATATACCTGTGTCCCTTCTTCACACTTTTCACCATTTTCACTGGTTACTTCCATGCGCATGAATTTGGGAGGGCGCCCGGGGCGTCTGCCTGGTCCAAACCTCCTCTTTCCTCGCCCACGACCTCGGCCTCTAGCTCTGCAGAATACAGATTGCTCCAGGTTAGATACAAAAAAAAGCTGGATTTGGATTCTCCACTGATTTTATCCTTTCTTTTTCAGCATCACTGCTCACCCATCCAACTCAGAGACAATGGCCTGCAGTAAATAATAAAAATTGAAGAAATTCTGGCAGCAAAAACAATGGGTTCCTGGCTGGTATCTATTTATTTTGTGCTTCATGAGAAACCAAAGTCCAGAACACATTAAAATTTCTATCAGTAATCATGGGACCAAGAGGACTACTGGCTTCCATCCAGCCCTCTGCCATGGCAAATCTCCCACTTCCAACACCCCAGTTTATGGTGTGCTGGAAGCATTTTCAGCATGATGGAACAAGTTCACAAGGAAACCCATTTAAAATCTGAAGCCGTAACATCCCTCCCCAAAAAGCGCTCAGCCATTGATGTCAGGCACTAAACAGAAGGGAACAATTTTGTGTCAAAAAAGCAAAACAAAACAGAGTTACTTGCAACATTTCAGGAGAATGAAGGCACTAATGTCTTCTGCTCTGCGATAGGTATTTGTAGATTCAGTTTTTAATAGACCAGGATAAACTATCTTGCCAGGCCAACGAGGCACTAGAAGCCTTGTTTTCCAAGCTCTGTGCTTTCGTATCTCTGAGAAACATCAGTATTTCAATACTGTGATACTGAAACATTACAAATTTTTGAAGTCATTGGCAAAAAAAAAGGCAAAACAAAAAAACCCTCACCAGTTTCAACAGAGTATTTACTTCTCTCAAGCTACTTCTTTCACAGTCTTATACCAGTCAGCCTCCTGCTGCCATGATTTCTCCTTCTGGTGTGGAGCTGATCTCTCCTGAGCTGGTCACTAAGTTTTGTAGGACAAAGCCCCTCCTTTCTGCATGTTTGGGGAAGCACCACAGTGATCCACAAGCAAAGCAAAGGCTGTCAGTACCTGCTGAAGAAGTCCAGCTTCTCGTCATGGGAGTTGAGGTGCTGCTGGAGCTGCTCCGAGCTCATGAAACGCCGATTGCACTCGTAACATGGCCAGTTCTTTTCCTGCTCCCTGAGCACTATTGGAAATGTCAGTTACACCATTTCAGTCACCACCAATTAAACACCTCATTTTTTTGCCCCAGCCTCTCTGTCCTCTGTGGGCCATATTTCTTCCCTGAAGGTTAGACAGGCTGCAGAATACCCAGCCCTGCTCCACTGGTCTTTGCTTTTATCCCCTCTGCACTGTGCCATGACCATAGCTCATCACAGAGACACAGAAAGATCACTGGGGACAATTCCCATGGACTATCAACACTGTTAGAAATTCAGGGGGATTCTGAAATTCACCCTTGTATGGAAGAGCACCTACAGGATTGTGCCTCTGGCATAAGTTAAGGGAGGTCAAGGGAAATTTCTAAATCTAAAGCAGTCACACCTCAGTTTATGACACACAGCAGACATTGAGTACAGAAACATACCTCTTCCAGCAGCAATATAATGCTTCCCAGAAACTGAGGCAAAGGGTTAAATTAATGTAACATTCTCATGACAAGAGTTATTGGAAATAAGCCCCAATAACACAATCTAGATCTGGTTTACCTTTTCCCAACCTAGCACAAATTTGGGAGCACTGTACAGGCCATATACTTCAAAGTAAGGAGCGCAACCTGCAACCACCACCACACTGAAAGCAGAAGATCCCAAGTTACCCTTCCTTTCCTCCTCAGTTATGTCATGGATCTTCTGGTTCACAAACTCGGCGTAGGAGGCAGCATACCACACCTGCAACAGGAGCACAAGGTTAACAGGACGCTTAGGTGGAGCCAAAACTAAAGGAAATCTATTTGAAAATGGGGTTTAAGCAATACATTTACTTCACTTGCCTCAACCACTAACTCTTACTGCTCCTTTCATCCTCAAGAATAAAGTCTGGTAAGATCAATGTGCTCCCACTGAGGAACGAAAGAGCTTTGCTCAGGAAGCATATCTGTTTAATTTTAAGGTCTAGCTTCCTAACATCAATGTTAATCTTGCACATGGCTACCAGTAGGTCAAAAGGAAATAAGATTCATCTATTCAAACCTAACTGCATGACTGTAAAGGAAGGATGTCAGCAGAGTACTGATACTTGTACCAAGAGGAATGGAAATGTTATTAACTCGGGGGATTTCCCATTTCTTTCCTGCTCTCCTTACATAGACAATAGGCAGCACCATCCACATAGACTCATTTAAAATGTTGCTGAGCTTCTGAAGGATTGGAGCAATATGGTCTTGCTTCCCAAAACAAAGATCTGCCAGGCACCAGCATGATGGGCCCACTTATGTCATATGAGGAATTCAAGCCTTCAGCAAAGACAACTACAAGAGGCAGGAAGACAAAGTTTATTAAAGCCTAAAAGCAGATGCTCACATTTAGCTGAGAATTCTTCCATCATTTCATCTGTTTGATGAAAAAGAGTGGATTTTAGAAGAGATTTCTCAAAGAAGGCATCAACAGATTTTCAGCATGAAAAATTCAAACAAGTTTGAACTTGCAGTGGGCCACAGGCAGTGGTGAGCAGCATTTCAAGGACTCTCCAGCAGGTGTGTTACTCTGCAGGAATCTTACCAGCTGGACAAAGACAAAAGCCTGGAGCTCCTGGACTACACACCTGGCAGGCAAATCAGAACTTTCCAGCTTCAACTCCCTGACCCTCCTAGTTCAATCTCTGGACAAAATTTGCATGAATGGCCTACATCCACGTGGGGAGGAAATTACATCACCAAGCCTTTCAATCAGCAAACCATTTTACCCCAAAAGACACTACTAACACAAAGTAAGAAAAATGACGCTCCCACAGGGAGGTCCGTACAGACCTAGTCTGATTTCAAATTGTTTTAAAAACTGTTGAGAAAAAGAGGTTTGAATACACTTAAAATGGATTAGTAAGATTTGTAGTAATTCAGCTTAAAAAAATTAAGGACCGATTTCAGATAGTCCTACTCTTAAAGGGTACAAGCAGGCTTTTGCCCTGATTTAGTAAGTGCGCTTACTAAACAATTGTTTTTCCAGACCAGTTGTTGAAATCTACATGAAAGAAGAGATTTGAAGAACAACAAAATTTCCTGATATCAAAAATTTTTGGTCCCCCCGCAATGCCCCAAAAAATGTTGAAAATTAAGGCCATCTCAGCCAGCCACGCTGCTTAGAGCTCAATGTAATCAATAAATTTTTAGAGGGAACAAAAAGCAAACCGCAGGGAAGTCACAATATCCTTTATCATTTTTCACATGCAAAGTTTCAAAAGCTCCAGGAAAGCCAGGTAAAGAGAGAGACTATATTCACTTAAGGCTCCAGAAAACAAGTCAGGAACACACAGGGCTAACTGGAAAAGGAATCCAGAATTAAAAAAATAAGATTGCTGCAATAAAAATTAGATTGTATCAGCAAAATATACACTGTGTAAAGCATGACAAGGAGAGACAAATAATTTACATAGTTTTATTTTAAACTTCTTTCATGAGCCAAAGCTCATTAAAATACTTATGTTGGTGTCTAACTATTTATTGACTTCAGTGACATTCAATTCAGGCCATCAGAGAAAAAAAGCCCTAAAACTATTCACAGCAGTAGTTTCTGGCACTTATTAGGCAGCAACTTTTAAGGTACTATTTAATCAGTAGAAAAAAGGAGTCCTGACACACAAGCAATGCCATACCTTGAGTTCCTGCTTGGGCTCCACATTTTTAATGGTGGTGTAATAAATGTGGTGGCCGTACTGATAGGCCACCAGGTTCTGCTCCAGGTGGTTTTGAGCTGGACGCACAAACATCATCCAGTTACACAGAGCCTCGCTGGAAAGTTCAAACCACAGGTCCTCTTGCAAGTCTCTGTCTTTTCTGTCACCCTTATCAAGAGAAACCTGTAGCAAAATCCAATTACATGTGACTGTAACTGTCTAGCAGCACATTCAAAAGAATTTGAGTTACTAGGAAAACTACTGTGCCCATGCAACTGTTACATCAGGGGAGCAATGAAGGCCTCACTAATTTTCTCTCTTTACTAACATGGATCCAGTAACAGGCAGAAAAGTATTTAGCAACAGGTAAAGATTTAACTAAGGAGGCACAATGGATCCTTCCAAGGCTTTCAGGGACAAGAATCATCCATTAACAGGGTCAGGCACAGGATTTACATGTGGCTATAACAAATGACACACAAGTAGCTGTAGCTTTAGTAGGCTACAGAAACATCAGTAAGAAGTTTCTAACTGGCAGACCCGCTTTTCCTTTCATTTCTCGACTCATAATGTTGCCTCAAGCAGGAAGCAGCACTTCTTTCGCTGAACTTCTCTCAGGTTGCTGAATCTGCCTATGGGCACAACTTGCTTGTCAGACACTGACCATCAGAGCCCTCCTAAGAATGTGGATCTAAACTCCAACAAATAAAGGACCAATTTTTTAAAGTGAAACCAGTAAATAAATGGATAAAAGTCACTCAAATCCATTTTACCCCTATGCCAATTACTCGGCAAGAGGAAGGGAATAAAAATATCTCCTCTCCCCTACATCTTATGAACAGAAAGGTAAGAAAAATATTTTGAACTGAGACAAAAGAATGGCTGCAGAACATCCTCAGACGGGGCTGCTATTTTTATGTCCAGATGCAGTTTCAGCTCATGTGAGAGTGATTCACAGTCTTCCACGTTATGCACCCTATATATCCTAACACCATAATGCCAGAACATTCACCAGGATTAGTGTGTCTCCCTAAATAACAGAGCAGATTTGAAGCCAAAGCAATCCGGGTATTTCTTAGTTAAATTCAGAGATGGAGGTAACAAAACATCTCTAGTGAATTGATCAAGGTAGAGTGACAAATTCATGAAAATCAAAGCTTAGGCACAAACTGATCCCCCCTTTTCTCACCCTTACCTTCAAATGGATATAGCAGTCTTTGAGCTCAGTCTGTCTGACCAGGGGTCCTTCCACAGGCCCAAACTGTGTACGCTTTGGGATACGCCTTTTGGAGAACACACCTCCCAAAAACCTGTCTATATAGAGCACCAGGGGAAGGCTGGCCCTCGCCCTGGTCAGCACAGGCCGGTTTGGGATGGGATGCAAAGGTCCGTGTTTCGGACACACTGAGGGATGTGCGTTATTACACTCTTCACACCCTGCAACACAAAGGCAGAGAGGACGTGACTTTCAGGCAGACACTCACACACTGGCTCAGAGACAGCCTTATCTCTCTCTAAACATCTTTGGCTCAGCTGTGGGAACACTTATGCCAATAGTCTGTCTACATTTTAAAATATTAGACAGGGCAATGTCCAGCAAAATAAGAACAAAGCAGCTCAGAGACTTCCCTAAATACAGAATTTTGTCTTTTCAGTAAAGCAGCCCAATTTGAATTCATTTTTCTGGGAATAAAGGCTCACATTTACTCATTACTACTAAAATCTGAATGGTTTTTGCCTCTCTTTACTCAAGGGCTGATGAAGAGGGAAGAAAAAAGGGGAGGGCAGGTAATACACTACATATTACTGCACATGCTTACACAAATCATTGGGATCAAAGGGTCGAGGTGGATCTGGATCCCATTCATCCATGTCAGTGTCTTCCCCATCTTCATCCTCATCATCTTCCTCTTTTGTTTCTATCCTTTCCATTTGATTCTGCAGAGGTGCTAAAGGGTCAGAACCATCCACAGCCTCCATAGGAGGTAACACCTGGTTATGCACCGGTAATGATGCCTGAGGAGAGAATTCACAAACAATTCAAGCTGATTCATGAAGAAAACTACAAGGATGAGCAATGAAGGTCGTTGCTAGTCTACCCTTCCTGCTGCCTCTGGTAATGGAGAGGAGGACAAGGGAAAGTGATAAATGACTGCCAAGGGATGTTTTGCATCGCTCGCTGCTGCTGACGGCCTCACTCGGGACACCTGTATTACTCCCTGGCTCCACCCTGCCAAGGACTCAGTTCTCAGAAGAAACTGAAATCAGAGGAAGTTCTGGACCCTCGCAGAAGGTTTGAAACAAAGTCCAGGCTCTGTGGATATTACCTAGAGGCTAAAGCTGTATTTTAATTTCTTTTGTACAAGTGAGAGAACCGTGCACTTTGGTACATAATCTTTTCTTTACAATCCAACAAAACCAATCCTCAGAGTACAAAGGTAGAGGTCAATAAGGGGTGAGGTAACATGGAGACTAGATACAAACTATGGGACATGAAGGACAGTTGAGGGCATTGCATTCTTCCACTAATGTTCAAGGTCAGGCCTTTCCTTCCTTAAAAAGCCCGCAACAATTGAAGTGGGGTGCATATTCCATCACCCACACAGGTTTCTCAGGTAGAGAACAAGAAATATTACACCCAGCAGAGCTGCCTGAAAACACTGGCAAGGAAACCCAGTGGATGTTGCTGTGACAGTCAGCACTACACCTTCTGTTAACTTCACTTTTCAGCACTGAGAGAATTTTAAGGTGGCTGCTCAAGACAGAACCATCTGTAAAACAGATTTCTCTGTATATTAAACACATGATCTCTCCTAAACCCCCATACATTCCATGGTGAGACTATGGAAGACAGTACAAATCTGCACTACAGCTTTCTCACATCTCCTCCCGGATCACTCAGCCACGTTTCATCCCCAGAGACGATGGAGCAATGGAATCAGTGCACTCGTACATGGAAAAGGAAAGGGTGCCTGGCAACTTACTCTATCTGCTTGTGGCCCCTGCTCCAGAGCCACTGGCTGGGGGGGGTCGGCAACGCTGCCGAGCACGGACAGGTTGGTGGGATTCATGCTCTGAGCAGCAGCAGGCAAGAGCACCGTTACCTAAAATCACAGGCACTCATTTTAGCACTGTGGCATTTCCGTCAGTCACTTAACACACGGGCAGGGCCCGACATGCAAGCTCCCTTGAGCCCTGCACTCACTCAAAAACTGCAGCATTCCCATGATTTTTGGGGTTCAAGTAGGGATGATGGGCTTGGACAGAACCTGCAGCTCCTGGGACAAAGGGAAAGGCTTCAAATCCATAGACTTCGCAAATTCTGAATTACCTATCACACATTTTTAAATTTAGGCTTTAAATTAACGTCCTACCCAGCCTGGGTTCAAATTGCACTAAAACAAGATATTAGGAGCTCTTTAGCTCTTGGTAAAACCAATGATTTGGGGTCTCTCTTCTTCTATGCCCAATTTTACTTTTGTTTTCAAGGGAAAAGGTAAAGAAGGAGTAAGAAACATTTCCTCTTTTTATGACTATCTATCTTTTGCTCAAGCAAACCCTGCCCATGTTTGAGGGGCTGGAACTGGATGAGCTTTAAGGTCCCTTCCAATCCAAATCACTCTGTGATTCTATGATCCAGGATCCATTAAAAAAACAAGATGGTTTATTGACCTCATTAGAAGATCAAGCTCTCAAACAAGAGTATCCAAACAAGTATTTTTCTTTACATTTGGTCACCCTATACATTTTTGTTTACATACTCATTTTTTTTGTGCAGTAACAACCAAATTAATGCATACGATCACACTGTTCTCATCCATCCAGCAATAAAACAAAGCACAACTAAGACCCTAGGAATCACCTTTCCTGCTTTTTGTTTCCTGCTTATGTATACAGGAATTTGCACCATTATTCCGCATGATTTTTCATCCTTCTCCACAGTTGACATCATGTGGCTTCTACTTTGTGCCTCTGACTGTTAAGCAGCTTTTATGCCAAAATCCAAGCTCTTGCCTCTCTGCAGAGTGCTTAATAAATATCAGATAAAACTGAGAACAGTGAATTGGGCCAGTAGTGAGGGAGCAGACAACAAAATCCGTAACGTAAGCACTCGGTCTTAGAATTCCAAACTAGTTGCTTTGTTTAAAGAGGTATTAAGAGTAATTTATGAAACTCCTGAAAAACAACAGCAAAAAGATTTCAGGGAGTGGTGTGACAGTGAGGAGGAAACCACCATGACAGTCTGGTGGTTGACATTTCAGAAATTCACATTTCTGATGTCAAGTAGCAAGAGAAGAGGCATCTTATTCCTCCAGTGTACCAGCAAGGAGAGGGTCACACAGGCTTGGATCTGTTTGTACCCACTATTAGCATTGCCTACTACTAATCACACCAAACATACCCTTACTTGCACTTCCAAGTCAGGCACTGCACGGATTATGGGCATTATTTTTATAAACCTCTCACTTTCTTTCTACAATAAAGTTTCTTCTGAAAGACAAGAGGAGCTTTAATTATTATTTTATCATTAGTTGTCAGTTCAGGGATGTCCCACATGAAATGCTGATGTAAAAACAGCTGCAAAGGCAGGAGTTGCTATAATGAGAGAGTAACCATTCACCAAAAAATTAATATATGTGTTAGGACTGCTGTCAGTGTTGGAATGGAGGACAGGCTGAGGACACACAGACAAGTGCTTCTGGGATAATAGCAGCAGATCACCTCTGTTGTCACTGCCATCAGCACTGCACACAAGTAATCTCTATTTTTAATTAATAATATATTTGTTAAGTGAGCTTTAAGACAATTAAATAGGAATTTTTGGCTTCTTAATGCAGGGAAATTGATGGAGCAAAAAATTCCAGAACAACACTCCAGAGAATGGGAAGACAAGGTAACGCCTTTATGGTGTCAGTCATTGCTTCCTCTCTGTGCCTCAACCATTTAGGTCTTTTAGCAAGAAAATTTGTTTTCAGCACACATTCAGTCCCTCACTCTGCCCCAAGACTGTCAATAAACACACATTTTAATGATGGCTTTGGTGATGATTCGGATCTAACACATCCATTCACACATGTCATTGAAGACCCACCAAGCAGTAATGATTTTAAGTCTATGACAAGCAGAGAATTCCAACTAGAGAGATCTGAAAGCATCTGCCTACAGCTGAGTACCACACTGCAGTCCCCAAAGATACCAGTAAGACTTAACAACAAAACTTTCCCATCCATGATGGATGCAAAAAGAATAAGGAAAAATCATCATAACTTTATAAACACAGGCTGCAGTTTTACTCTTCCCAGCCCACCTCACACTGGCAAGCCCAGCACACTTGATAAGGGAGCCAGCCACTGAGCATCTTCAGGTTTTGCACTTAATTTCCTGTGAGGTTTCTAGTAAACCTAGAATTGATTCCAATTTTTCTATCCCTTGAGAGCCTTTGTGGACTTAAAGGCATTTGGATCAGAACCTGTATGCAGACAACTGCAAAACCAGCCTTTCCAAAATGGCACATTCAGATGACATCAGCCACATCTGCTGCAGGGACACTGTTGAAAGATTTTTCGTGCTCTCTGGGGCAGTAAATTAGAATTCTTGTTGAATATGAATTAAAGAGAATAAACCCAAAATAATTCTTAACTTTTATTGTCATTCATGCACAAGCTGGTCATGGTAATAGTGGCTTTTTGGTTTTGATCAGGGTGTCAGCACAAGACTAAGATAGTCACTGGACAACTTCAGAGACAGCTCATTACCCTCCCGAACCACAACAATGTCCCTTTATCTTCCCTAACTGTTCCCTCACAGTTTTAGGCCCAAGATGAATAACATCTTTTCCTTACCTGCTGGGTGGTGGCATCCTGTTGGACATAAGCCACTTGGGACGGATCTGTAAACAGAGTCTAGAGAAAGTGAAAAAGGCTTATCAAATCAGCCCTGGGGGTTTTCACTCCCAACTCACACAAAAGTTACCCTGCCACCATGAAACAACCCACACTTGAGCCTTTGTCAGCTTCTAAAATGCCTGTTATCACAGCAAATTACTTCAATTTACCCAAGTGGACCTACACACAGAAGTTAAAAATTAGGTAGTGCTCCATAAAGAGTTAATATCTTATTTATGTAGCACTTTGCATCTGTACAGCTAAAGTGTTTCACAGGGTTTATTTTTTTTAATTACCAAAATCACTTTGTCAATTGTTGATTTAATAAAATCTACAGGATGAAATTCAATAGCTCTATCAAAACTGTGTAACACCTAAGGCCAGGACAGAAGGTAACTGTGAGCTTTTTCTTCCTGAACATTCACATGACTCTTGCATACTTTCTTTTGAGGAACTATCAGGCACATCCTATCTGGAACTTTGATATGGCCAGGATGCTGTTTAATTTCATAGAAGCCATGCCAAC
Organism: Edolisoma coerulescens; assembly: GCA_013397115.1. NCBI lineage: Eukaryota > Metazoa > Chordata > Aves > Passeriformes > Campephagidae > Edolisoma > Edolisoma coerulescens. The sequence goes on along the minus strand of VWZW01002803.1, from coordinate 755,024 downwards.
TCCAGTATTTTGCAAGAACATCCCTGACAGAAGCCTAGGAAAAGCAAGACTAAGGATTGACTGAGGCCAGCCTTACTTAGCCAAAATTTGAAATATCTGAGCTTGTAGCAGCCTAGCTACAACAAAATAAAGCATGGTACAATACAGATTCCTTTAGCACTGTGATAATTTCATCTTAGAGGCAGAAGAGTGTCTGAATACTACACATCTTTTGACACAATGACAGCATTCAGAGTTTTGGAGTTAGTTGGCCAGTAACTTCCTGGGAGATATCCTCTCAAAATACCCTCTCAGGACACCCGTCCACACAGAAGCCGGTTTTCTGGGAGAGCTGAGAGCTGCAAAAGACAGACTGTGCCACACGAGGCCCTGCCAGCGTGGCGGGGGTGTCAGGTACGTGCACTTTGCAGCATAGCTAATCTGCCCTGTCAGCAAAGACATTATAAAACACGCTCGACAAAGAGAGCCTGTTCCTTTTTAATCTGTCCACGCAGAGGCAGAGATGCATAGCATACTGACCCCATATAAACATGTGCTGCAAGGGAATAAAGGCTATCTGATATGATTATGCAGAAGAAAAAGAATATAAAAGGTCTATAAAATCAACAACTCTGCAGAGACTACAAAATTACATTGAATAAACAGACATGCTCTGCAAAAAGACATGACTGTTATTGTAACTACCAATTATGACAATTGTACTTCACAAAACAAGGGCTCTTCCAGAAGGAACATAGATGGCTCTTAGTTTTTTACTGGATACAAGAGGCAGAATTTCTGGTGAGATTATCCTTGTTCTGGAAAACACCTTTGAGTAAATTATAATCTCATCCACCTTCAGTGAAATAACCAGCATTTCATAATTCATCCTTTGATGAGCAGATCTGCACATCAAACAAATGAACAGCATGAAGTCCCTGCTGAGCACTGGGCAGAGAAAACTGTTGGGAGCGACTGCCTGCTATTTTCCAGTCATACCACTTGGCTGGTAACTGGCTTTCATCCCAAACAAGACTGTTGTGTTTTCTAGGTGCCAAAGCCAGGGCGGGCTCAGAACCACACGTGCCTGTGTAGCTTCCACGGGGTGGATGTAAACGAGGGTGTGCTCCGAGGTGTCCACAGAGGTGTAGGAGGTGCCGTCAGCCGTGTAAACCACCTGCTGCGCGGGCCCGCGCTCCTGCTCGTCACTGTACACGATCTGGGCCACTGTCCCCCCCTCAGGGACAAAGTGCACCTGGGGAACAAACAGATCCTGGACTCGCACCAACACAGGCCAGTGGGACACAGCACCAGAGTCACGGGGTGCCTTGGAAAGCAGAGAGAACTTGTGTCCCAACTAATCTGAATGCAGTGACAAACACACATTTCAAATCTCACTCAATTATTCTACCAACAGAAATCTGGACATAACTCCCATCAGTCTCTGGTTTTACTCTGCATTGCAACTCAAGACATAACTGCTACAAAGGGCACTCACCCATACTTAGTTCTTGCACACGATACTTTGAAAATTTGTAAGGGAACAAGTTCATATTTGAATTGATGTATCTATTAAATTTATTGGGATATTGTTTCCCTTTATGCTCGTATTCCTTTCGGGATTTATGATAATGACTTCATTCAGCTAGTTCTGTAGCTGGAGGTAATTTTTGCTGTCTGATGAGAGGCTAACAGAACTCTGATACTCCTCAAGTTATAGTATTGCAGCTCTCAGAGGCAACAGTAGGGCATATTAGATTGCTTCTCTGTAGTATGTATGTGCAGCGTCAGTAGAAAATTCAACTATTTAAACAGAAAAACATATAACTGAAAGCATTAAGCACTGATTCCAAGGACTACTGGAACAAGATATGTCTAGGGGAGCACTTTAAATCTAAACAAGTCAATTTTACCAGAACATTATGATCACAACTGATGATCAGTGGCCTATATTAAATGAGCCAGAATACTGAATTCCAGAGAAAATAGGAACATGTTCAGCTTTTGCCATCCTTTACATGCTGAAAAGCATTTTCAGTGTATGGGAAAAACAGGACAGTTAGCAGGAAACCTAGTTTGAGTACAAGTATTCATATTCACATAAAATTCTTTCACATAAAATGATGCCACAGTTTCATATTTTGTTTATTTTGTTTCACTTTTTAGCTTATGCTTCAGAAGACACCTGGTACTCCCCCATGAATGCTCAGTGCTGATCCTGTACAATAAATCCTCTCACAAACACTACAGTTTCACATTTGGAGAGCACTCTGCAAATACTCATTAAGCCTTAAAACTGCCATGTGCAAACAGCAGCATGGTTATCCCATTGTAGAGAGAACAGAACACAGGCCATTCAAAATTGCCTTTCTTGGCAAATTTCAAAGCTGGAAATTACTAAGAGAGGCAGAATTTCTCAGCTTGTGGGTCAAATGCCATGCAGCACCCTTTTCCTACCATACTTCAAAGAGTAAATCAATTTACAGAATTCTAGAAATTCCCAGCTGCGTTGTCTCAGAGGCAGAGGGACAAGCTGCATACAGCAGAACCTGACTGCATTTGTCACTTACAATTTACATTTCTCCCTTCCTCACTACCCAGATGTCTGGCTGGAAAAAATTACTCCTATTACTTTCCCCAAGGTCCACCCACAGTTCCAACTGATTTGAATGATGCCATCAAAAGGGGCTGCCACAGAGCACAGATTTTGTTCATGTTCATAACTCTGAACGCCCTTTCTCTCCCACATGGTTACAGATATATTTGGACACTGAAACTTCTACAGCCACTGCCTGGTTTTGTTCAGCTCATTTCAGAGCTCTGTGTCTTCACTGCTGAGGTTTGCACAGCTCAGATTCTGAACCCAGAATCACCACAGAAATGTTTGTATTTCTGCTCAAATGAAAGCTGATCTTCTAGACTCTGAGTCAGGGCCAAATGGGAACTAACCCTCCCCACCAATCCTAATCCAGCCCAAGCAGAAGCAGAGCTCTGGAAGGCACTAATCACCTGAGCAGTGTTCTGTTCCTGTGCTGCAGACTCAGCCCACACCTGAGGACTTTCCTCTTTCAAGTCCATCTCCTCCCTGCCCGGGTGCTCCATGAGGAGAAAGAGATCTACTGGAGCAATGTCTGGCTGAAGGGATTCATCTGTTCACTGTGTTTCTGCTTCCAGAAGACAAGGTGATCTTCAGCAACATGGCTGTAAAAACCAGAGAACAGAGACATTAAAACAAGCGTGACACATGTCAAGGAGCTATGAGGGATTTATTATTATCAGCTACCACACTTCAGTAGCACAGAGTAAAGCAGGTTTGGCTTTACAAACAATTCCTACAAGACCCAAACACTTTAAGTTATGGGAATAAAGGAACAGAAATCCTATCTCACTGAGCATGGTCAAGTCCTGCTGTACACCACTTTCCATGTCCCATTAAGGAAGAAGCAAATCAGCCATTGCACCAATTGCACTGAAGGACTACACTGAATTCTTCCTGCATGTCTTTCCTTGGCCACAGGCCATCCACACCACCTTCTCCTCATCCTTCTGGCACCTACAGGCCCAGAAATCAATAAATAATGCAAAAAATGGACCCGAGGCTTCCAACAAGAAAACACTACGTTCAGAGATGCATCACCAGTTCCTCAGTTTGCCTGAACGAAGTTTTGTTTGAGCACCAACTGGTTTTCCATGTACAGACAGATTTGCCATTGAACAAAACCCCGGTCCCAGGTTAGTACAAGGCAGTGTCACAATAGCCAACTACTAAAAAGGAACAATGAAACTTAAAATCTCAAAGATCCTGACAAACTGCTTCCAGGCTTGGTTTTATTCACCTCTTGCAATTTTATTGGGGCCTCTCAATCTGCCGTTGGGATCCCAGAAGGGTAATTTACAGCTTTGGTGATTGGTTTAGTCCGTGGTTCAGCACCTTCCCAATCCTTCCTCTCTAATGTCATATTAAATCACAGACCAGGAATTAGCATGAGGTTGAGCCCATTTCATTTCTCAGCTACTCCAATTAACTTTATTTTATATCCAGTGCCTTGCTGGGCTGATCCAATGCCAGTACCCATCTGTGTACCAGGAAGGAAGCAGAAGGCTCCTTGCTGATGCTTTCATTCATTTGCATTTTAAATGCAAATTATTTTAGTCATAATTTATCCCTATAAATGCTAGCATTTGGCTTGTCATTGACAAACTGAAAAATAGATAAGGAGAGGTAAAAAAAGCAGCAGGCACTTTTTGTCTCCTCCTAATTTTGCCAGCAAGGACTAAGCTGTGCAGACCCGAGCACTGACTGTTCCACTGGGCAGGGAAGATAAATCACCAGGGCAGGGAAGTCTCAGGCTAATGTCACTGAACTGCGTGGTGGAGCAAAAAAATCATATTACTTACATATAGACAAAGAAAAATAGTGGGAAAGATATTTCTGGGCATCACTAGACACCAAGTCATGCTGTTACTGGTGACTGGAGTTAACACTTGCTGTCTCACACTGAGCAACCCAGCACATGTGGGCCCCACAAAAGCAGACACTGAGGAACTGTTCTGACTTTCTCTTATATCCAAACATCTCCAGTTCCAGGAATACAGGGACAGAAATCTCACCTCCATTAATATTGCTTGATACAAAACAACCCCAAAAAGCACTTAGGAGAAAAATTAAAACGAAATCCATGTACCAGCGTTCAATGCCCGAGCTCGGATTTCCTTAGTATGAACAAATTAACTGCAGCAAATATTCAGGAGAGATAAACACCAGCCTTGCTCTCCAAGTGTGGAAAGTCAGGGCAATTTACAGATAAATATTATTTATTTATTTATATATCCAAGCACACACAAGCTCTAATCTATAAATAAATACCATCCATCCCTACACAGAACCTTTCACCTAGCTACTTGTTATGTTATTAGGGATTAAATTTGGAATTTTCTCATACCTAATCCTACCTCATTCACTGACCTCCTTCACTCATTTTATCAGGTGTACAATCACCACTGTATGAATATATAAATATATACACATATCAGGTATATGATCACCTCTAACCATGTGAAACGTGACAGCATATATGTCAGTAACACACTGTGAAAAACTTCTTTGCAAAATGTAACACCTATCCTGTTGATATTCTTCAGCTGGTTTATCCACAACAGCTCTTCTCCTAGACTGTCAGTATTAATCAAGAGCCAATTCAGGTAATTGCACTAACAAAAGACAGTAGTTTAATCAATTACTTAACTGCTTAGAAAAATAAAAATAAACACTAGAGGTTTCAATTTTGGGTGGTATGATTTTTAAAAAAATATAATTACCCTGTTAAAAAGAATGCAATTACAATAACTACTAACTGACTTAAGGGGAAAGGCACAGTTCTGGCTAATTCCACATGGTGCAACAAGTAGCAGAACTTTTGGCTGACTTTCCCCACCAGCAGACACTGAAGGTCTGAAGGAAGATGCTGACTCACTCCTGCAGAGTCATCTTGGCACAGATAACTTACAACTTGAGTACAAAGGAGACTGAAGGGTTCAGGCAGGGTCTTTAACAGACAAAACTGGGCATTAAGATTCATCTCTGAAAAAAGTACAAAAAAGTTGGAAAAGAAAGCAGAAGACAGTCATTTCATGGTTCTGAAAGTTAGCACTAATTTAAAATCTTGGGGAAAAAAAAGCAAGGCTGAGCCAAATTCAGTGGCCCAGTGCTGCAGATTCTATAAACAGTCCAGTTATTGCTGTTCTTGACAGAACTGAAAATAATAAACAGCTCAGCCCAGCCAATTGTGCAGCAATAAGGGACAACAGTAGGAGCTGCAGGATTTGCTGACGCTTTCAACTTCTGTACTTCCAAATTCATCCTAGGATCTGCCTCTGGTATGCATTCCCTCAGTACATCTGTAATCATGAAAACACACTGAAAAGCACATTTCCCTGGAAACATGGATGGGCTGCGAGCGAAGACAGTGCAGGAGGAGACAGGCCATGTCTCAGAGAGGTCCCAAGGATGGGCAGTGAAGAGGGCAGGAGGCAGGAGCAAGTGTTGAAATTCAGCTGTGAAACAAGCCCTGCAGTCAAGGCCAGGAGCTGGAAAACATGATCTGATCCAAAGTCACTGACAATAGAACTGCTACAAAACACCAACACCTGAGCAAGTTTTCTGACACTGTTGACAAAAAGACCAAACGAACTTTGCTCACTGGTCCTCCAGAGGATGCTCCTCCTCATTAATCCTGTACAATCTTATTTCCTGCCCTAGATCCCGTTCTCAATATCCATTACAGCCCTGACACTGAGAGCCACAGTGTCTTGAAATTTTAACCATTTCCCTGTGGTCTTCTCTCAGCTTTGGTAGTTTTTTAGCAGAAATAAATGTGAGACTTTGGACATAAGCATTGCCAAACCACTGGCATGCAGGGAGTACTCTCTGCTTGCTCTCCACACTATTTGCCCACGGATTATCCTTTGCAATTGTTGATTTTTCTCACCATATCGAACACATCAGACATTTTCAGACAAGCTAAATAAACACCAAAACATGCACCTCAACGGGAAGCTCTGCTATGTCCAAGGGATTACCATACGAATCTGTGTAACAGAAACTGAAACTCATTTGCAGAAATCCTAAAAGAAAAAAAGATAATTAAAGATAAAAGGCATTGTGATAGGATATACTCAGTTTTTTCCCAGTATGAGGAAATTAGGCTACATTTTGTTATGAAAATCCATGTAGAGGTTTTGTAAAACAGTAATCCAAACAGCTTGCTTAAACTCATGTTAAATTTACGTGTTATGTATGTCACAACTATATTCTCTCCACTACAAAATATGGCTCAAATATTATTCAATATACCATCTTTTTTTTTTTTTTCATAGCAAGTATGTCAGTAACTTGAAGATGATGAAATTTTATTTTTCTGGACGTTGAAAGATTAGTCAATTATGAGACGCATCACCCAACAGTCACCCAAAATTCTGCCAGCACCCCAATGCTTTCATACAACCCAATGAGCATCACAAACACAAGCAAGAAGCAAGGCCAATGTGAGATGTTAAAGCATTTACAGTAACTGCAGAGACAGCGTTTTCCTCCCCAAATAACAGGCATGCCTCACCCTGTCTGTGCTGGGTGATGACACAAGCTGAAACAGTAATAGGCATAACTAAAGAGTACAAATATAGCCCAGTACCACTCCAGTATGGCAGTGGTGAGGCAGTGACAGTCCTGTGTGTCACTATATATTGTGTGCATCGCGACACAACGTGATCCAAGAACCAGCACAGCTCCTGTGACTTTGAAATATCTCCTCTAGTGGAACATTAGCTCATTCTGAGCTGTGCAAGTAAATTAACCATCCCTTCAGGACAACACAGGTTTGTCTCAGAACACATTCACATTTACCTTCCTTTTCTCAACACCTTCTGGGACCTATTGCTGTCACAGACCTACAGCCCTTTCTCTTTAGTTTTTGCATTTTACATCCAATACAGAAACCATCATTAATGACAAAACTTCTCCTCTGCTGCTCCTGATGCCTGGAAAGCACCTCAGTGTCATGGTCTGACATTTTTGGAAATCTTGCTTAAAACCTCCTTTTGACCTCTGTGACACTCTTCAACCCCTCCATCCTGTTCCTGTGGGATGGTGTTTTCTCTGGAGCTGTGTTATTAAATCAGCAGCTTCCCCGTGCACTGCATGCAGCTCCAGAGGATGGGAAAGCACTGCTCAGAAGGACAATGCGCCTCATTCCCTATCCAACAGCAATGTCCTCGTTAGCTGTGCTGCCTCAGCATCAGACATCCTGAGCCACCACAGCTCCACGTGCGGCCCCTCAAGGGTGCATCCAGGACCCTCCCGCACACACTCAGGAGTGAATGGTGCTGTAACGGAAAACCACTAACAGTAGTCACTGCTGTTTTGTGTTTGGTGTCTAAGTGTTTTCAACACAAGTTAAACACAGTGACCTCACCTAGGGCTTCAAAGGAAAGCTCTGAAAGTCAGAAAAAAGCACCACAAAAAAAAAAAAAAGGAAGAAGAAAACAAAATCAACAATAACCATATTTTCTTGGCGAACCTGCTATTAAGGAATGACAATTTCTTTCAATGCTGCAACTACACAAGAAGATACAGACACAAAATCTCTGGGGACTTCATCTGCAGCAACCTCTGCAAGGCTCACTAAGGACATTTTGCTGAAAAATCCAAGCCAGTGGCTGCCAAATGTTCATTTTTGTCCCTTCTCCGGGATGAGAAAGGGGGAATATTAAAGCTGAGCAAGGGGAAAAGACCACCTCCCTGCTCAGGGAGCCATAAAGCTACTGCAGAGTATCTCAAATGAGAACCCACTTTACAATAATGGTGCATAAACCAGCTAATGTGATTTACTCCCCAGTGTAAAAGAGCCTTGCATAGCCTGAGGTTCCCTGCAGCAATAACAGCAGGGACTATTGGCTTAATCCTCCCACGACTGAGCTCACTGACAACTCTGTGTCACCCCAGCCATGTGCAAGGGCAGAAAGATTGGTACAAAAGGGGTTTTATGACTCTGGGTCTTCCTCCAGCTTTTAACTGAAAATGATTTATTATGCTCAAAAGGAATATCACACGTGTCTGCAAAAAGCTTTATCCCACACTTAAAGTTAATTATCCCAGTTTGCCTAGAAGGCAGAACCAGTGCACTTCCTGAGATCCTTTAGCAGGAACATGCTTTCATTGCAGCAAGGTTTCTAACCTCACTGAGAACTGAGTCAGGACTGCCGTCACCTCCTCTGCATTCCCATCCATCACAAGCACATACTGCTTCAAGGAACTCTGGCCCTGGTGCATTTTGCGTGAATGTTACCAATGGGGTAACGTAAAACCACAATATTTATGTTTTACTGCTGAGTTAGAAATGGAAATCATACTAGTGCTGGGACAGCAAGGATTATGTATTTCCACAAAAGGAAAAATGGCTTCAATTTATTTAGTCGTATAATAAATAGAAGAGCTCAGCCAAACACCAACTCACTCTTTACTGCAATTGTGCATAATGAACCTATCTATATCCGTATCGTTATGGCACATCCATCATCAAAGCAACAATGAGTTGGAAGAGATCTCTTAGACCAAGGCCAGTCCTCTGCTGCTGTGGCCATCACATGTTACAGTCCTTTTCCTAAAGGGACAGTGCCTAGGCACTGGAGGTGACAGCACAACAGTCTGATGTAACTATTCTCTCACAATTTATCATGTAAGTAGCTGAAAATCCATTTCTACAGCAGAATACAGGAGATAATCCAGCCTGAGCACAGATTAACATCCTCCTGGGGACTACCTAGGCTGGGTTTAGACACCTGCTCAGAGATGCTCCAAGGACATCTCTCTTGAGTCCTAATTCTTGTATCATGAAGTGTTTCTCACACTGTCCTCTCTGTCAGTGGGCAAAGAGTCAACTTCATTACTTTCTACATATGCAAATCTCTTCTTTAGTCACCTCTGTTCCCATTCGCTTAACATCCACATATCCACTCCAGCAACCAACTCCTTCCTCCCACCCTCAGCTTCCTGGATCCATGGCCACGTTCTTCATGCTGTTGTCTTCCCAATGTTTCATCTTCTGAGGTCCCTGTGATATCGTGGGCTGTTGAATCACACACTGCAGTTCTCGGGCTCCAGCTGCTCGAGGCAGTGACCCTGCCTTCCTAAAGGATTTGGTTTATAAATCACAAAGGGAGAAGTCTGATAAAGCAAGGAAGCAGGGAAAACATGCATTTAAAGTACAGGATGACACAAAAGGAAAATAAACGACTGTATCAGTGTGTGCCACAGTTCTGCCCACACACCCTTCAAGAAGGCACTGTTAGGGATTACTGAAAGAAAACAAACCATTCCCCTCCTGCTTCCTCCTGTCACTTTTTTGTCTCACATCCCTTCTCCTCCTCCAGTAAACTCTTCCCAAAAGAACTGTCAGTTGGAGGGGATTCTTCCCCTTCCTACAAGAGGGTGGTGCTGCTTCCTCCCTCCCTCTCCCACCCCCCTGCACCTCTCCTCTGAATTAAATCACCTGTCTTAAAATTCGAAAAAATAAAACTACCTTGTTTCTGCACATAAAAACACACACCTAAGATGGCTCCTTCAGAATACCTGCAGCTCTGCACTACCCCAGAGAACAAATGGACTATCTGCACCTTCAAACAGGTGGGAACTGACATACAGAGCCATTTCAGGGCTACGATACAACAACTGCATGTTTTACTAGCAGGAGATAAAAGTGATGAATAGACCCAATCTCATGTTGAAGTCCAAATAAAATTCACCATACAAAACCAGCCCCCTTAATTAGCTACACTTAGAAGTCCATTAGAATTCAGTGTACACAGCTGCCAGCAGCTGCAGGCGGTCAGGAACACACTTGAAGTGGCTGCTCACTGCAGAGCAATTCACCCCAGGAGAGCTCATCCAGGGATTTTCTGCAGAGGGTAGGGCTAAGGGTGCCAGAAGACAGCAGATGACACCACAGACCAGTTTCCTCTTTAAAATCATCAATTATTCTATCAGATAATATTAATAACAATTACACCGATATCTCATCCTACAAACAAGGTAATAAAGCTGTCTCTTTTCACACAAGAGAAGCATCCATATAGCAAAGTGCCAAAAACCATCACAATTTCAGAAAGAAGTTTTCTATATAAGGACAGACTAGAGCAATATACGCTCTTGTATTACTCTTCCTAGAAATGAATGCATTAGAAGGCTCAAGACTGCCAATTATTTTACTGTGTCCACAAAAGATGCAAAGAATCCTCTTGTAAAATCAGTTGGTGATTCATTAGCATCTTATCTTCTAAGTGAACTACAAGGAAAAAAAATAACTGAATTATTAAAATCTAACAGAAGAAAGCGAAAGTTTAGTGTAGTCTCTCTTCCCACTGAAATGCACAGGGAAACACTGATAGGCATTTTACACACCCAACTTTGTGCTTGATCATTCTTTAAAGGCCTGTAAGAACCATAAATATATATAGTGATACAGTAGACAGGTTGATGCCGAGGTACCAAGAAGTGCATCACAAATACTAACCCTTCATTTCACTGTCAGTACTATGACTACTGTCAGTAGCCTAAACCAAGTTTAAATTCTAATTTGGGGACCCTGTAAAAGCCCTCCTGAGGCTCTGCAATGTACACCTTACAGAGAGGTAAAAGGTGACCCCACATAGCTCTTGTACAGGGAAATAACCCTAAAAAGGTGAGTTATCCCTTTAGGATGAGTAATTCTGGAAGGCATGGCAGCAGGACCTTGTTCTTCCATTCCAACCCAACCATTTAATGAACTCACATCAACTCACTTTTAATGGAACCGGGGCACAGGAGGGGAAACAGGAAAACTCAACACCACCATCCACGGAGCAAAAGAGCCACAAGATCAAGCAACCACTTGCTACAACCATACCAGAGACCACAGGAACGGGGTTTTTGGCACCAAGACCACTGTCAGGAGAGCAGTGAACCCCACAGCTGCCACCTGCAGCAACTGCTGCTACTCACACTGGGACCCTCAGGATGGAACCACCTCAGGGCAGTGGGGAAGGGGCTAACTTCCTTCCACACCAAGCCTCAGGACCACCAAGCCTCAGGACCACCCAGCCAGGAGCCTTGCCTTACTGGGGCCACACTGGTGCCCAATGGGCCCCCTGCGGCAGGAGGACCTCACGACGGTGGGACCACCCGCACACACCACTCCACTGCCCCTCAGAGAGCAGACTATGGACCCCCACCCACACCCCCTTATATAGTCTCCTTGGCCATCAACAGCCAATCCGAAGACGGGGTGCGACGCCCCCTCCCCTAACCAGGCCAATAGGAGGCAGGGGCGCGAGGCACGCGGCCAATCAGCAGGCGTGAATGCCCCCCCCGTCTCACACCGCCCGCTTCCCGCCGCCGCGGCCC
>VWZW01002803.1:725269-742632 GCA_013397115.1 Edolisoma coerulescens | reverse complement strand
GATTGGCTGAAACTCCTCCGCCAGCCACGATGGGGCACAGAACTCCTCAAGGAAAAGCTCGGAGCGCCCAGGTCAGGGGGCCGGGGCGCGGGGGGGGACCCCGATCCTCGGGGAGGGGAGCGGGGGGGGGTCCTCTGCCCGCGTTTTTACTCCCCCCTTCGGGTGCTGGCGGCCAATCGGAGCCCCACTCTCATCCCCGCCAGGGGTATCTTCGCCAATCAGGGCGCGCTTTTCATCGCGGCGCTCCGCCCTCCCACTGGGGGTGGCGGTGTGGGCGCCGCGNGGGGCGGGAGAGCGCCGGGCTCCCCCTGGTGGCGGGAAGGGGTGGGGCGGCGACACCTCCCACACCGTTCACTCCGAATTTTCCAGGACAGGTAGGGCCCATCCCCCGCTCCCTCCTGGATAAGGAGGCGACTCCCAGACTTCTTGTGGGCTCCTAGCTGCAATGGTCTGCAGCCCCTTGAGTCCTATCTGGCATCCCCTTGGAGCGTAATTACCTAAAATTGTGTCAAAACCAGCGGCTTCCACTGGAATTTTACTTAAAGCTGATAAACTAAAAGCTGAAGTGCGAGCTATAATATATGTCTGTCAGAGCTATAATATAATATCTGTCAAAGGTCAACCCATGAGAAAATGCCCACAAAAGGGCTCCTTCTGCCTAAAAAGACCCTAAATGGTGCTATAACTTAATTTTTTTCATAGTACATGTGTCTAAATGTCTGCTCAAAGAAGAATAATAATTACTTATCGTTCCAAAATGTAACTAATTGGTCATTCCAGTGGGGTTACTGCCATACTTGTGTTGAATCTTTATCTATTTGTGTTACGGTGGCAAGGAAAAACATCCCTTTCTTATCCCTCATTTGTCATTAGCACACACTCGGGTAGCTCTTCAATCTAGTAGGTCAGTGCCTATTTGTTAAGCCAGACAATCCCTGTGTTTGGGACCTTTCAGGTTTATTCTAAATGGTTTCATGGACCGTGTGTAAACCACTATTCACTGCAGTGTGGGCGGCTACAGATCTTGCAATGAGCCACTGTGGCCAACTGACCAATGCCCAGGAGGACAGGAAGGGGAAATTTGGGTTAAAAATGAATCACTACTTTTACAGAACTGGTTCTGCTCAGTCTCTGCGCTGGGAGAACAGCGAGGGGGGCAGATCTTGGTGCCATTAAGTGTAACTCTCCATTAGGTCTGTCCTTTTAAAGCCTGGACTAGTCTTTTAAATTAAGAGCTGTTGTTGTATATTGAAATCATCCCCTGTTATACTGACCCAGCCCCTTCCATGAGCAATCAAAGTTTCAAAACAGCCCACAGAGATACAAATTTTCTAAACTGTGTTTATGAACCTGATCTTAAAATATTAGATATGGGTTTTAACTCTCAAGTGAGCAGAATTAGTTTAATTTAGAAGTTTGTTGGGTTTTTTCCCCCCTTAACTATACTTTACACTTCTGGGCAATTTTCTTAATTTAAATTATGGGAGTCATGGAGCCAATTTATTCCTCCATCCCATAAAACCAGTTTCAATTTCATTATACCATGCTGAAACTTTAGGAGAACAAGTACAACAAGGAAATACATAAGAACAAACAAAACTGCTTTATTTCTTGTAAATTTTAACAGCTCCATGTATTACTTTTCAAAAAAATCAAAGTGCATTTTTTGGGGGCTTTCCAAGAATCTCCCTAACATTTTCGAAGACTTGCTGGCTGCTCCACAAGAGATGTAGTCCCAGGATGGAATACAGAACCAGTGCTCTTTCCTGAAGCAGGGTTCATATTGAAAGTTGTTCCACAGGTTATTTTTTTTTTCTTGTAGTCAAATCAGTGCAAGTCCACCATGGATGCAGCAAGCTGCCAGATGCCGGTCTGATTCATCCCCTGCAGCATCCGGCATCTGATGTAATGCTTATTGTAATTCCCACATTTCATGTGTTGTTTCTGATGCTCCAGCACAGGCTTTGTTTCCCCCACAGTTGTGCTGGCAGAGAGAGAGGCCTTCACATAAGGTTAATTTATTTTTCTAATCTGCATAGTTCAAGTGAACTACATGAAATACCCCCTTCACCTCCAGTCTGGAATGTGCTGAAGGGGTGCTGAACCCTCCTGAAAACCCTCCTTTCCCCGCTCAGCTCCCAGGTCATCAGATCCATGTCTCCTTCCCTGCATCATCTCATTTGGGTGCTGCTGCTGCAGCAATTTCTCCTGTCTTGCCTGTTCTGTCTCTTCCCTCTGGCCACTGCACAGTTCATTTTTCCACTAGCTCCCACATGGAAGCAAGTGTACTGACTGTCTTCTCCCCCCTTTTCAGATTCCAGGTGGAAAAGCATACTGGAACTCCACCCCATTTAATTTACTCACAAGTATCTTTTTGCCCTCTTTTCCTTGGTCCTCCTCACCCCTTCCTTTCACCCATAAAAACCACTCTGCCTTAAAAACAAGCCTCCCACACCTGGACCCCACTCCCTAAAACTGCTCCCCAACCCTCTCTCAGACCCCCTAGAAAGGTTTTCTGGTTTTTCCCCATCTATGTGTATGTTTCCCTAATAGGGAATATTTGTTGGGGTTATTGGATTTTTCTCCATACATAATCCCATTTTGAGGAGCACATAGATTAAACATGACAAAGAAAAATGCTCAAGTGCTCTAAACTCATTTGAGTTATAGAAGCAGCCACTGCCTCCCTGGCCCTGGTGACCTCCCAGTCTCATTCTGTGCATGAGAAGTAGGTACTTAGGTCTAGATTCCCAAATTAAACTGCACATGGAATTGGGCTATGCTTTGTAGCACCTACCTCCCGCCCCTTGTGCAAGTCAGCAGCTGGCTGTGATTTAAAACTCCAATCTAGAAGATGGAAAAACTTCAGCTCTGTCCCTGTGTCTGTTAGAACCTGCTAAATTATAATGCAACTGAAATGTAATTAGTTTTCATCATGCACAGAGAATACAAAACAGGAATTCAATAGTCTAGAGTAAGCCACAATAAATTTAATTAAAGCAGCCTCACATAAAACACATTCAAGTACAATAAAGTTATTTTATTTTGGTTCTCAGGCCCCCCCCCCCCCCCCAAAAAAGTGGGGTTTTTTAACATGCTGAATTAATTCCTTTAACTGCAAGAAAAAAAGAGACTAAAACAAGTTTGAGGGTATTGTAAATAGCATCTGCATCAACTCAAAAATTTTAATTTTATTGTAAATGAAAAACATACTATTAGCTGAAACTTTTTATCTCATGCATTCAGTATTGGCTCTCTTTTTCCTGATTTGCCCCCAACTAAGTGGCATTTATCCCCCAATATTTAATAATAAAGAGGCACAGGAATAAGCCAGGAAACAATTTGCATCACCCTCTCAGCCCCCTAATCTTCACTGGGCATTTGGTAAAAGATACAGCAAGTTTTAGGAAAAGGCAGCTTTTCAGTTCACTGAAAATCTATTTAGCAAAGCCCTGCTGGGGTATAGGGATAGGAAAAGTGAGTCCTGATGCCAAAATGCCTGCAGGGAAAATACTTTGCCACTCACACACCAATATCTCCCTGACTCCATTAGAACAATATTTATAAAGGCAGCTGCTGGTCCTGTGATGCCTTGAGATCCCATGGTTTAAGAAGACAGAAATCAACTGGGAGTTCATCATTTCACAGCTTTTGCTGCAAACTGTCTCTTTGCAAGATTCTGCAGGGTGAGAAAGGGATTTTTCCTTGTGCTTAGCTGCTCCTGTGGAGCCCCAGCCTTTCTGCAGGCAGCGTGTTGTGGCTCCAGTCAGCCCAGTTTAGGCAAGCGCAGGAACTCCAGTGCAACCTAGTTCTTCTCTGCATTGCCAGACTTGTTCATTCTTGGAGCATTTCCCAGAAATCTGTGCTGGACAGATGTAGTTCAACTTCAAATCCAGGTCAGCTACTTCTTTAGCTGGGATTACTGTTGATTTAGTGCACGCATTTCTTCTCTGGGAAGGATCTCTGCTACCATGATCCTGACAGCACTGAACTGCCAGCACCCAGCACCACTGGCTGATTTCCCACTGGAGTTCAGGTGTCTCCACGGTCCAGCCCTGGTTGTGTAGAAGCATTGCCATTAGTAGGAAATAATTTGTGCACCAACTGCAAAGTAAATACAGAGGGTGTTTGGGTTTCCTTTCCATTAAGGAAGCCAGAAAGACTCAGGAAACTCTCCATGCTTTGGGCTATTTCTAAGTTCACTAGAAAGTTAAATAAATGTTTAGTATTCTCTATTAAAATTATTCCTATAGTGCATGATACAAGATTTCTAATTTTTCCATAAGGTTTGTCTCCAGCACTGGGAAAGGATTGGTACAGCCTTTTTCAAAATGTGGTAATGAGATGACAGAGTCAGCTTTCCCCCACCTCTGTTGGGAAAGAAGGGATCTTCAGAGATCTTCCTCCTGCTTCTGCATATATTTAGTAGATGAATAAAAGAGGCAACATAAAAACACGTCCAGTGATAACTTATGGTAGATATTTAGACAGCAGCCACCTTGTTAAAAAAAAAATTTCAAGATTTAATTTAGTACATGTACTAACTCTATACTCTGTTTATCTTGGCTTTTTATAGAACAGCTAAAAGTAAGTCTCCTAGCTGGGAAAACTCTGTATCCTTCTTCACTATGTATAAGGATAAAAATACTTATCTGTCAGATGGTCAGTCTTCCTCCTTCTTCAGAAGTTAGAAATTAGAAGTCTGACCTTCTCGTGGATGTAGGAGCTGTCAGAGGGTTTTCCAAGCTACCAAGTCCTCTCCATCACAGACACCTCAGTGTATAACCCTAGCAGGCTTTCCCTGAGAAACTAAGACTTTTATTCTTGCAGCTTTGAACAAGAGACTAAAAACATCGCTGAAGACAAGTTGGTTCTTTTCTCTAAAGTCTATTTCTACTTCTTTCATGGCATTTAAGTAGGGTCTTTATCCTTGCCCCGGTGTTTACTCTCCTGGTGTATTTATAGACCGCAGTTGCATCCTCCCTGAGGTTTGTTTTGTCAGACTACACAAACCATGTTTCTTTCATCTCCTCCTGTCCAACACATTCCTCATTCCCAGCTGTCTGCCCAGTCCCTCTCCTCTAGTAGGGCAACAGGGCTTTTACAGATGCATCATAAATGATGCAGTTTTAGAAACTGATTGATTTTTAAGGGCAAAAACCATCTCCTGGAATATCTCCATCTCTTATCTAAAAGCCTGGATTTCCAAGCTTGTGGAAAGACTCACCAGTTCCATCCTTCAGCACCTGTAGAAGATAACTAAGGTTCATCTAGAGATGGTATCCAGACAGCATTCAAAAATACAGGTCAGCAAGCAAATTCAAGAGGACAAGGCAGACCTGAGTCCAAAATTAGAACTGAATTTGCATATCATGATATAGGCTGGTAATAAAACTAAGACAAAATCCATTAGTAACTTACCTAGTCCAGAGCAATAGCACAGATTCAAGGTCCAGAGCCAGTTACAACTGATGCTAAGCTGAAGCCCAGTACTCCTCTAGAATTTGTCAGACAAGGAACAAGGGCCCTGAGCTCGGCTTAAATAGGACTCCTGGGCTTGTGGGGGAGTGGGGGTGTTGTCCCAGGTGAAGCTGCTCAGGATCAGGAGAATTTATTAGTGGCCTCGGAGGCCTAACTTGGTGCTGTATGGCTGTTCAGGTTCTGAAGGTAGAGCTTAGTCCCAACTTAGCTCTGGGTTCTTTGAGAAGTTAGTTTGGCTTTTTTTTATAAAGTTGTAATTTGAGTCTGTCTTAAATCTAATATTTGTATCATTACCCTATTTGTTAACAGCTTATAGGACTGGTGCAAAAAAAAAAAAATCAGTTGTGGTTGGGTTTTTTTTCTTAATTTTAAGCCTTTACTTACCATGGTCTCAAGTCCTTCATTAATTTTCTATCATAACATGTTAAATATTAGGTCTTTGAAAAGAAAACCATGGCTGACATTTTCTTACAGCATTCTGGGATTTTAAGTGGAAGAAGCCCCTCCTTTATGGCATGTGGGTGGGGTTGTGTTGCTTGTCACCACCTTGGGGACTGGGCTTTCCTGTGTGAGTCCTGACCCTGCAGCAGGAGCTGTCTGAGCAGAGCCCGGGACTGGTGTCATTTTGGACTGCATTCAAAGTATTTTTGCAGTGTGATTCTTTGCAGTTGGATGTGTCCTTCAAGAGGGTGGTTGTCTGGGTAGAAGACAGATGTTTGTTTAGTGAGTGATTAGTTTAAAGGAGGGAATGTTTTCCAACTTAACTGAATTGGAAGGTAAGTGTATTACGCCCATGCTGTAGGCAGATACCTGAATGCCTTTGAAAACAACTGCTTTAGGAGAACAGGAGGAATCAAATGGAGCAGGTGCCAGCATTTGTCAGGGAGCTAATGCTGCCTTATTTCTGAAGCTGATAAAAACCAAATTATATCATCGCAGACAGCCATTAAGACTGAAGCCACAGCCTCTGCCCTGGTGCAGATGGCTACAAATAAGAAAGTTCTGTAGTCACACAGACAGGAAAAACATAAGAATGTGCTGCTCAGGGGGAGAGCACAGAGCTGCCCAGAGCAGGGAATGCTGGCAGGGCTTCTGCTGTGCTTCAGTGAAACGAGAGTGGAGGAAGGATGCAGATACTGTAGCATGGAAAGAAATAACAAATTTGCTTCCCCAAAATCTTTTACTGAACATAACATAACCTAATTATTTTGAACCAGTCTGGGTTTTTTTTCCCAGGAAATAATCCTCATTGTCGAAGCTTAGGTGATGTTATCCAGGTGCACCCAAATGTTATGTATTCCAGGTGTGCCCAGGCACCTGGCCAGCCTGACCCAAAACAAAGGTGTTTTCTTCAAAGCAGCAGATTTACATGGTAAAGTTATGACAGGACTTTGCATTTCTCTGTTATTACGGAATTGTTCAACTGTTGCTTTGAACTCTGGTAACCCCAGCCTGCACACAGTGGAAAAATTCTGGATTTGCTTGCCTGAGCATGAGGCTACAGTTCACAATAAAAGGTTTGCTGCAGTTCCAGCTGAGAGTGCTCGTGTGTCCTGCATCATGTCAGGTTTGCTCTGCCTTCCTTTTGCAGGGATCTCCCTGGAGACTTGTTTCCAGAGTTTTGCTGTTAGAGTACAATTGGTATTTCCCAGGGCTCTAAAATCAGTTTGCTTGGGAAGACTGTCTCTAAAGCCAGTACACCCCAGTGGGATCTCGGGTAGGATCTGGACTCTTCAGGTTTATCAAAAGAGCACAGATTTTGATCCCTGATTTCCAAAATCTGCTGTTTAGTGAATTTGCCTGAATAATAGAGGAGCATGGTAATAACAATGGCATTTCTCAAAGCAAATTTGGAGTAATTTTAATCAAGAGACTTGCCAGCTCCAGGCCTGGCCCCATAGTAGCTGATTTTTACACTGAAATGTCTTTGCCACTGTGGTAAGATTATCTTGAAAGTTATTCTTATAGTTGCTGAGGTATTCAGGAAGGCAAAGGACAGGAATAGGCCTAAGATGACAAGGTCATTTTTCAGTACTTGGATTAGCTTGATAAAGGCTGAATTCATCTCCCTGGCGAGTTCTGTTTCACCCGAGAATACCCTAAAAGTTGAATGAGCTGCTTCACATCCTTGTGGTTCTCCTCAACCTCAAAAGGTTGTAAATGAGCAGGGAAGCTGTGGCTGCCCCATCCCTGGAAGTGTTCAAGGCCAGGCTGGATGGGGCTCGGAGCAACGTGGTCTAGTGGAAGGTGTGGAATGAGCACCCCATGGCAGGGGTGGAATGAGATGCGCTTTGAGGTCCCTTCCAATCCAAACCATTCTGGGATTCTGTGATTTCCTGTATTCATCTTGGCACTGAATTCCATATCCTGGCTCCCCTTCTCTGCTCTTTCGTCATTAATTCCTTACAGAACTTTTAGGAACTGTGATGGCTGTTTTCCTTTTTTTCCCCATCACTTACCTAATTTTATTTTTACCTGCTCACTTTCTCTTTTAGTGTAGAAAAAAGTATTTTGAAATAATACTATTTCATTTAGTATAGAGCAACTGCAACAACAGTGAAACCACACGGAAGGTGTAATTAAGACTAAAAGTCAATTCAGTATTTCTGTGACACCTGCTGGGAATTTATCTCCTTTCAAAGTTTTTTGCCAGGTTTTATTTCACAGCTGACATGTTGGTTGATAACAGAAATATGAAATAAAAAGGATTGAAAGAGCCCTGTGCTGTACAGAATGCTGGTTTCTCTCAGCATGGAATACTCAATAGTGAATCATGCAATTGTTGAAAAGCTGTTGGCAAACACTGGAGTTGAAGGTGGAAAAAAGAGTAACATGTGCAATATTTTTCCTTCCCTGACTTTAAAGAAACATCTTCCCAATGAAGACAACAACTTACATAGCCATAAACTCATTAGAATCTTATTTTTCATTGCTGTACTTCTTGGATGCTCCTTTGGTAAATGATTTCCTGCCCCGTGCCAGATGTTTCCATCCACAATGAAGTAACAGTCCTCTGTGAGTGATATCACAGTATCATACCACAGCCCTTTTTGTGACTTCTCAAATTCAACACACTGAAGTAAGTTCTTTGTTGATTGTTTGGGGACTTTTAGATCTAGGGTTTGACTGAAGTCAGTCTAACAAAAAAAAAAAAGATAACAGAGCCTGGAGAACTTGGACAGTTTGCAATGTGCAGAAAAACGCGGAAACAAAAGAAGGGCAAAAAGGAAAAGTTTGACTATTTGATATATTCTTGTACAGACAGAGGGAAAGCTTGAAATAAGGCTTGTGTAAGTCATTGTTTTTTAGGTTTTGAGGTAGTACAGATATTTAATTACTGACCTTGCCAAGAGATCTACCCACGTGCTTTGGCTGGATGATCCAGCTGATGCTGCATCAGCACATGGTGTTGGCCAGGGGAACACCTGGCTTGGGAGCTGCTCCCCTTTCACTCCCCACATGTGCTCCCTGGCCACAGCTCTGCACCCATGTGCCGAAGGAAGTGTATCCGAATACTAACAATTTCTAATTTATCAGCTAGATCCCAGGTTTAGGCACTTCTAAATATAGACCAGGAACTTTGCAGTTCCCCATTGTGATTTGTAGCTTTCATCTCATGCTGATACAGTTCCCTCCTTTGCTGGGATAAGGTTTGTGAAAACTGGTGTACGTGTTTGTGCCAGTGTCTGTGTGCATAGAAGTGATTCTTTGGAAGGGTTATGTAAAGATACATTTCCCAGAAGACAGAACAAGTAGAAGGAATCTGGTTGAGTTACTTAAGGCCTGATCATGCAAGGAGTGGAGCACTCTGAATTTTAAATGCAGATTAGAGCACTTGCATCCCCAGGTCCCTGGAAGGTTGCAGGGATGTATCCATGTGCGTATGTGTTTAAGCATCAGTTGACCTAAGGACATAATTATATATGCTTATTTCCCCCCCCACCCCGCCCCCCAAAGTAAAATGGTAGTTATGAAAAAGAAAGGGAGATGGAAGACAGTCCTTTTGCAATTGGTAAGCGAATATTGATTTAACATCTTTGCTAAGCAGCAACTTTTTTTGGATTGCTTTTTAGCCTTCCCAGTCAACAAGGAGCTGGCAAATGGGTTTGTCATCCAGCTGTATTTTCAGGAAGTATGGAAAAGGTCTCGTTAGACTTCTTAACAGAAATGAGGGTGTTATTTATTATGCCCAGTAGAATATTGATATGTTTAAATATGCTGATCCATGAGATTTTAAAAAATAGAAAACCTGGTCAAATTTTGCCCTTGTTGTTGTCCACTGAGAGCATACCAGGTAGTATGTTGAGGAACAATTTAGCCAAAAGCAGTTTTGAGGGAAACTATTAAAATGCAGATAAATGAAGATGTCTGCTGACCCCAAGAATCTGCATTCATATGGCGAAGGATTCATTACTCACACTGCAATGCTTTCTGAAGTATATTTTTGTATCATCATTTCCCATTTTAAATTCAGCTCTTAAATCCCAAAAGGGAATTAACTACCAGTCATTTGCATTTTAAAGGGAAAACTCAAACCTCAATAGAGTGCTCTACTTAAGACTCCTTTTCTATAACTTAGCCAATGAACTACATCTTGGTGGAGACCTTGGGGAGTCAACCAAGTGACTGGGACAAGGCAGGAAAGCCTAGAGTTGGAGGAAACCTTGTAATTTGCTTCCAAAAATGCTGAATACACTGATATCAGTGTGAAGCTCTCCTGCAAAATGGTGTTTTTCATTACTGTGGGGCAAAATGTCTTAATGTTGGGGAAGAAAAGAGATCTTCAAGCCTTGGCAAACTGCGATGGTAAAAGACAAAGGCTGTTCTCTCTTCCCATGAGGGAAAATCATGGTAAAATAAAAGGAGCAACTTGAAATTCAGCCCTTTGCAAGACATGGGAAAAGACTATTGGAAAGTTACAGGACAGGGATTTTGTTAAAGATCTCTCGGGAGCTGACTCATCTTCTGAGAAAATGTGATTCAGAAAGAGGCTGTTCTCCCCCTCAGGCCACAGGTTTGGGGTGGAAGTTGTAGGCGGCCCCCTCCTTCCCTTGGAGACACCGGGATTTGGCTTCTACTCACATGTCCTAGTTCCTTTCAGCTGTGTTCTTCTCTTAGCCTTTATTCAACTGACACTGACTTCAAATACACATATTTCTTTATTTCTTATTGCCAAGAGAACCTATACCCAAACTTCTTGCTGCCTTAGGATTTTAAAAGCTGCCAAAGCACTGCTATATCTCACTTCCTTGTGGCCCTCCAAAGAACTCTGTTTCAAAGGTTATAAAAACCCTGGAGCACGATATGAAGCCTCTCTCTTGAATGAGTTAATAAGTCAATAGTGCTGTAGAGCCCTGGGTGTGTTTGGGGCACTGAAATAAAAAACTTGTAGAGCAAGGTCTGCAAATACGAATTTCTGTGCCTGGGAATTCCAGTATCCCACTGATTTCCCCCCAACTCTCAGTTGAAGACCAGGCTGCTACTCAGACAAGACCCTACAGCTCCTTCCTGACGTTGGGTCTGGTGATAGTGCCAGAGGGCAAAGCTGCAGGTCCTGTGTCTCCAGGTGTGCATTTCCAGCACCTAAAGTCAATATTCCTGTGTTGAAATAAGAAGGATGACTGGGTGTTTGGGAGCTGTGAGGCCCCAATGATGATTGTAACAGGAAATGTCTTAATATTTGTTTAAATAGGCTGCAAACTGCGAACTGCAGCCTTCTGTGCTGATACCAAATTAAAGGAAGGATGGGATTTTTGGAGTTACTCTGCTTTTAAGTGCAACAGAAAAAAAAGCACTTAAAGGTACCATGCAGCTGATGGAAAACTACAGTTCCCAGTAATTGGTATTATCAGACATGATGTGTCTCCTAGACATTTAAAATTCCTTATTGCCTGTTCCTGTGTCATAAGTTCCTTCCTCATACACCCTGTTCTTGCAAACTGAGTAACTGCTCAAACAAGTGATTGGGGGTGAAATAAAAGGCGACTTTGGTGTGCCATGAAACAGCTTGTTAGCACAGGCAATTCCATGATGCCTGATGGAACAGGTGCTGAATCAGACCTGATTGTGGAGGGAGGGATCAATTTTTTGCTGTTGAATTACACTTATCTTCAAAGCTGCAAATGATTCCACATTTATGCAGCAGGACAAGTCCTGAGGTTTTTATATTCCATGTTGTTCATTGCTGTGCCATTTGTTAAGATGATTTGGCTTTTAATCTACCAATGAATACTGAATGAAGAATTAAATCACGAATCAGATCTCTTCTTTTGCTTGCCAGTTACACAAGCCATTTTTATTTTCAATTTCAGGTTTCTTTTACAGTAGAGGACAAAAATAAATTATGAGTGAAAAGAAGTTAAAATTGTTCCTCTCAAGCAAGTCTCCTGCATCAATGCTTAATCCTTCCATTATGTCTGATGTCATTAATCATTCTACTGTAACATTTGACACACACATTTGTGGGACAAATTAGGATCTAATATAAAAGCTGCAATAATACTGACTTATGTGGAACTGCAGCTAATTATAACATATTTGAATTTTCATCTTTCATAAAAGACCTCTATAAAATGAACCTTTCACACTGCTGAAATGAGACAGAGACAGGCAAGCAGAGGAGGGGCGAGGGAAGAAATATCCAAGGACAACAGGAGAAATCTCAGCACCATAATGAGCCAATACCAGTTGTTGGTGGATTCTTTTTAATTGTGGGTTTTTTCTCTTTAAGCTTTCAGATGGATTCTCTACGACAGCTGTGGGGCTCAGCTTATTTAAGTTGGAATGGTTTGGTTGCCTTGATACATGAACGACTGATTCTGCCATCTTCAGAGATTAAACGTCGCTTCAGTCTTCACAGGTGGACTAGAAGAGACAAAGGAGACAGGATGCCATTGCAGGAAGATATGTCTCACCGAGCAAATGGATGAGAGTTCACTAAATATTTTCTGCAAAGCAGCCTCTCCTTCCTCTCTCCCCACCGTGTCTTCACTGTGCCTTTACTTGGTAGACCTCTAGACTCTCAGTCTTTTGAGTTCCCTGTGTCAGGTTCAATGTCTGTGTTCAGTTCCTTGGAGAAGCATCAGGCTCTGCCTTGAGATCCTGCCAGTGCTTAAAACGTCGGATCCATCTGGAGAGAGAAAGTGAGCAGCATAAATTCCCAGTTTGTGTATTAGCTAAAAAGGTGGTTAGGCTCTGCTATATTTGCATTTGGGATCCTCAGTCTGAGTGTGGGCTCATTACTGAATTATATATCAGAAGTAATTTCTTTTCCTGGGAAGTGAATCCTACATACGTGCAGCTCTACTCCAAAATGGATTCCTGTGTCTCTCAGATGTTGGTTTTGCCTTGGATAGTCTTCAGAAAAACAAATTGTCCAGTTAAGTTCACCATTGGCTTTTCCCCTCATCTAGAAATAAGAGAAGATCATAGATTTAGCACATTTTCTGGATGCTGAGATTCACATGCAGAGTGCTGAAGGAGAAGCAGCTTTCTTTAGCAGCCACTCTCTTGTGCTGCCCTTAAGTATCCTGGATTGATGCATTTTTCATTTTCCAATGCAATTGCACCTTTCTGTGCTGGTGCTTCAGCAAAGCTGTAATATCTCCAAACCTAACAGAAGAGTTACTTTGAAGTTTTCAGTTACAGGAGTTTTAATGCCAGGCTTGTTTCCTTAACAGTCTGTAGGCAAGGATTGTGCTGTTTGAGATGAACACAGCACAAACTGCTGTGCAGATCTGCCCACTTCAAACACCTCAGTGGAAGCTACATGAGTGGCACTGTTTCAGGCATGGACCAGAGCAGTGGGAAAATGGCCATCAAGAATTAAGGGCTTATTGGTATAATGAAGGGTAGATTTTCTCCCTTCCCTACCAATCCCTTTTAAAGAAGTCTCTAAGCAGAAGCAGAAAGGCTTGCTGTCCACCGCTATTTACTATGTCACTTCCTTTTCACAGATTCCTGTGCTGCTTTTCCTCATGTCTGCAGTTATACCTTTTATCCCTGTTTTTATGGTATGACCCCACTTGCATTTGTTCTTAGTTACTCTCCATCCTTTCAGTCTTCTAAACTTCACTGTATTCCCCTAGAAATCACCTTTTTGTTTTTAAGCTCCTGTCTGCCTCTGAAGGCTTCTGCATTTTATTACTCTCTTTCTATGGAGCATCTTTGTTCTCACTGTTTATCTTAAGCCCCATTTCTTCAGCAGTTTCCTTCATCTCACTGCTGCTGGATTTCCTATGTCTTGTCCCCAGTGTGTTGTCATTTTGAGTCACAGATGGAAGGCTGAGCTTCAAGGCTGCAGGAACCCTGGACTTCCACACAGAAGTGCTGCAGCCAAATACAGATGTCCAATTCTAGACCAGGTTGGCAACCTTCTGATGTTATTTATGGGTCTGGAAAAATATTATTTCCCACAGGCACCTAAGTAGCTGGATGTTGGATCAAGTTTGAGTTGGCTAGTAACAGTTTTGCATTGCTTTCTGCCCCTTACACAGCCTTGGTGACAGGTAGAGGTCTTGTCCGAAGGGCAGGATGAGCTGGGGCAGTTAGCTGGGCATCATTTGTGCAAGTTGTGCACTATATTTTTCCTAGAAGCACTGCTTAGTATTTCTTATATTGCTGAATTGTGTTCAGCAGTAATAATATTGGAGTATGATTATGATACTCCAATAATAAGCAATAGAGAGTTCTTTACTTAATCCCACCACTTTCTGTAGTTGTTTCTAACTTCAGTTTGCATTCTACCTCCTAAAACCCAGACTGACTCAACTCTACCTCTGCAAGCTCTACCTGTCACACAGAACTAGTACGAATGATGTGATCCCCCATTTAAATCTTCAATCAAGTTTAGCTGCATAGGATTATAATTCACTGGCTAGACTAATTTTATGCTTTAATTTCAGGAGTTTAAGAGAGTGGTGGGAATATTCAAAGATTTCCTCACTTCTCTGATCTCATTATCCGGGTACTGGCAGGATCTCAATGCATCAGTTTGCTGAAGTTGCTGCTCCCAGAGACTTTAATGGTAGCAGATGCATTCCTTGATGACTTCTGTTTGCTCCTTTTATCTATAATTTAATATTACTCTTTCAGAGCACATTTTTGCAATCATAAAATATGCACTTTCTGTTTACACAATCGTGGTCTTGCAAGTGATAAGGGGCAGAGATGTTCACTTGAAACATTTCTTACAGGATAAACAGTGGCAGCCAAAGGTGAGGATGAGATTCTCAGTGCTTCATTAGCACAGATGTCCTGGAAAAGGGCACTAAAAGCTCCAGAACTTGGGTAAAATGGGATTCTTGGAAGTAAATGTACGCTGTCACCTCCCTAACAGGGTTAACAGCAGAAGAGGTGTCCTAGGGAATGCTGCAGCCTTGCAGCATTGATTCAAACTGGTGCTGTTGTCACAGGCAACAGACAAGTACTAATGCTTACCTGAAATGGAGCTGTACATGGCCATTGTGAGTGTCACCATGCCTGCAGTGACCTGCTGCTCCTGTGTGGACAGTAGGCACCTGAAAACAGCCATCCCCCAAGCCTTTCTATGCCGAAAGCCTTTGGTTTTTTTCCAACTGATGGAATTCCGTTTGCATCTTGCTGGAGACTCTTACCTCAATCTCCCTGCCACCCTGCAGTCATATGAATTTAGTTGCATGTAGAGCTCCTAATCATCACCAAGGAATGACCAAGATCTGGGAGATTAAACCTTTTTTTCTGGGGACTTTTTGTCCTGGGAGGACTGATCTCTGTATGAAGGGAAATGTGATATTCTTCAAACTTTGATTTCTCACTTGTTTTTTAGGTAGTGAACTGAGCACTGATGGCCTTGCTCTTGAAGAGGAGTATCCTGTGTCGCAACCTTGCTGCAGGACTTCAGCTCTTACACCCTGGTGTAGCTGCAGTGCAGGACTAGGAGCAGGTGAGAACGCAGCTGAGGTTGTACCTCGTGGTTACCTGAGAGACTTCCCCAAGAGTCACCAGATTGAAAGTTTTTCAGAAAAACAAGGATAACACTGTTGGAGTCAGTGCTGTGAACATAAATTAATACTCACCAAGCACTATGTAAATATTAAAAGTAAATTAAATACTTTAAATCCTATATAAATTCAACCTCCAATGAAAGCCCCTACCCAAAGATTTATAAAGAACTTGGACATTTTGGACTGGGGAGGAAGAAAAATCCCTCCTTTTTAAGTAAAGGGAAAAGCCTAACTCAGAATGTCTTGTTATTTACTCATGCATTCATATTGCACAATAAAATATTTACATTAAAATGTGTCGGTTTTCAAAAGCAACTTGTTAACTCCATTTTTCAACTGAACTTGGCCAGACTAAAAAGAAAATTATATATGCCAGAGGACTGCAGTAAAAGAGATTTAAGGGTTTTCAAATAGTATAAGAAAGACTATAATGAGTGACCAGTGGACCAGTCAGCAATTTTAATTAAAACTGGGCTGCTTATTGATCTATCGTACAGATTTACTCCATCTGCAACATTTCAGCAATGTTCCTATTTCAGAAAATAGCATTTGTAAGAGCCAGTAAAGAATATGGAAGTTTAGAATGGAAATGTTTTATAACTGTGACATTTTGTACGAAGATCTTTTTCCATCCCATTTAAGCACCTCACATATCTTCACACAAAAATGAAAGCAAATACATGGAATCTGTAGGATATTCTATCCTTGTCTGGTGGAAGGTGCCCATGCCCATGGCAGGGGTGTGGGATGAGATGAGCTTTTCCAACCCAAACCATTCTGTGATTCCATGATACTGCTTTTCTAACTTAATACCAATGGGTTCACTGCATGTCAGTGCTAAAAAAAAATCCAAGAAGTCTAAAATATATTGGTATTTTAGAAGATCTCATGTTCTTGAAACCAGTGGGATCTTTAGTGGTTGCATCTTCAAGGTGGGCATTTGTCATCCCTGAACTGATTGA
This sequence comes from Edolisoma coerulescens, assembly GCA_013397115.1. Lineage (NCBI taxonomy): Eukaryota > Metazoa > Chordata > Aves > Passeriformes > Campephagidae > Edolisoma > Edolisoma coerulescens. The sequence goes on along the minus strand of VWZW01002803.1, from coordinate 726,206 downwards.
AGTACATTTCCATTGGGAAAATCAAGGAAAGTACTAAAAAGGGGCTAATAAACGCTCTGCACAGACGTGGAAGGTCTGTGGTATCAGCAACTGCACTTGGTAGATCTGCTTTGTTCCTGAAGAGTTTGCTTATTTTAAAATTCTAATTATTTTAGATTCCTATTTATAAGTAACATGGTGAAATTAAAATACCCTCAATGCAAATTTGGCACAAAAACCTGGTTTTAAAGCCAGAAACGTGTCCTGAAATAGCAGCACCAACAGTGGCAGAACATCTGCACTGGAAGGAACTGCTGCCGTGCTCTGGTTGAAAAGAAACACAAACTGGAGGTGGTGATGGTGATGTGTCTGTTATTTAATTAAATATTTAATTAAATACATTAATGTTGTTTAAAGTTTATGGAGAGCTGTGCTGTGTTTACAGAGCAGCAGGTGTGGCAGCACATGTGACATCTTCTCTTCCAGGTAGTGCCTGGTGAGCACCCGGTGTTGGCAGCAGGATGAAGACATCAATGATTATCATTCTTATCATTCAATAGCTGTATTTTAAGAAAAAACATAAATTAAAGAAGGACGCTTGTTGAGTTATATTGTGAAACCTGAACAGCGGGAACTTGCTGCTTGCACATGGGTCAAGGGCTTTGAGAAATCAGGGATAGATGTAGAGACTTTTTTTTTTTTGAGTGGGAAACATCATTGTTTTATTTTTAGATGAGGAAAACGTCTCATTTGGCTTTTTTTACCCCAGAGCGTTCTTGCCCACCGCAGTGGTGTGGTGAAGCGTTTAGCCCACAGACGGCCATACAGCCCATGGCCTTTTCGAGTCCCCGCTCTGCGGAGTTTTACCCGGGGGCTGATTTCTGCAGAAATTTTCAGAGGGGACAGAGGCGACAGAGGTGACAGAGGTGACAGAGGTGACAGAGGGGACAGAGGTGCC
>VWZW01002803.1:713834-724596 GCA_013397115.1 Edolisoma coerulescens | reverse complement strand
GCGCTTCTGCTGCTCCTGGCGCTCCTCGGGCCCGCGGCCTCGCTCGCCGGATACATCGAGGTGTGTGGGGGGTGCGGGGGCGGGCGGCAGGGGCTTCCCCGGGGGTACCCGATGCGCGGGCGAGTGTTAAGCGGGGTTCGGGGTGTTTCGGCTGGTGTGGAACCACCTGGAGCTTGTCCATCCTCTCCGAGACCTTCCCGGGGTGGTGAGTTCGTGTTTTACTCGTGTTTTCGGGAAAGCCGCAGCCCTCAGGCCGCCCACCTGGACGGGAGCTCCGTCTAACCGGATGCTTGGGGCTGGTTTTTTGGGGACGTGACCTCGGCATTCTTGGCACGGGAGCAGGAGCGGCCAGCTTCAGATGGGTCCAGAAGCTTAGAAGACTGTTAGAGGGCAATTCCCTAGAGAAAAACCTCGGTTAAACGAATCCATTTGGTTGCTGATGGATCCAAAATAAATCTTCGGGTTGGAACTGGTGCCTTGACTTTCGGGGAAGATGCTTCAGCCAAGTGCAGAGGCGCTGTGCATTTCATATAGGAATGGCTTAGATTCCCGTAGGGGTCTGTGTGTATGTATATATATATAAAAAATACGTATGTGTATATGCGCATACATATACGAGTACACATTGCTTTTGTATATACGAAATAGGTATTATGTTTGCATATATGAAAGTAACTGGACAGAGGAAGTTACAGCTTTATCCTAAATCCAAAAGCTCGGTGTAATGTAGCTCTCAAAACAACAAGATGAGTAGGAGAAAATCTTGCGGGTTTAAAAACTTGACACTATAACCTGTCTTATTAGAGGGAAGCAGCAAAACAAGGAGCAAAGTACGTGCTGAGCTTCAGACATGGCACGTAAATAGAGTTTAATAATCTACGCCTGAATGTTGTTTGGAAATGCAAAACAGCTGCATCTGTCTTGTGAAGGTTCTGGGTTATTTAGGGCTGGATAAAGAACAGGCTTGTGGCTGCTTGTGAATGGCTTGATTTGAGAGTTTGCAGTACATTTTAGCAAGCTTGGTTAAGCAGAACATCTACCTCAGTGTGGTGCAAAAATCCAAAGATCTAAGCTGATGGTAATTCCTAACTGGCAGTAAATGTGGTTCTTGGATATTTTTAGTATGTGTTGTATGGAATCGGTCTAGTCCATGATTTCTGCTTGTTTGGTAGTTATTGAGGAATAGTATTCCACACACTTTGTACCAATCCTTCTGTTAAATTTCTGTAAATCAGTGGAACATGGTTGATAACTGTTTGTGGAACAACTTGTGCATAGGTTACCTTGCAGGAAGGATGGTGGAGCTGTTCCGAGGGCATGGAGCTAATGCCCAGATCAGATTCCTTGGCATTGCCTTGGTGGCAGGGGACTGTCCTGGCTGCTGGTGCTACATCCAATCTCTTGCACCTGTTTGGCAACTCCTCCAGCTGTAGGTCACTTCCTCTCTTACATCCGAGACAAATTCGGCTGCTATGCACATCCCTTCTGGAATCTGCTGCTTAGGGACATGTGCCATGAGAAAGCAGCTTAGAAAACAAATCTAGCTGTCATTTTATTCCAAAGCCCGGTGTCTGTGTGATGAAGCAGATTCCAGGTTTTGCCCATCCCAGGACTGGCACAGAGGGAGAGCAGCGGTGTCACACCTTGACACTCCAGGAGGGGCCAGCAGCCGTGGACAAGGGGACACTGACCTTTTTGAAAAGGATTAAAATGAAAACATTCATGCAATTCAGTTTGCATCCTCTAAATGGCACGATAGCCACCTTTGTCTGCTGGCATAAAATGTCAACTGTGGCATTTTAATCCTTATTTTTGCTGCGTCCTCTCCCATTGTCTTGTCGGTGGGGGGACTGCAGCTCTCAAGTCTTTATTGCTGCCAGAATTGCTCAAGAATAGCTCTCCATGCAGAGCTTAGGAAGTAAATGGTTACTGTTCTGGGTCTCATACGGTGGTTGTTACTGGATTTTATCAGATAATATGATGAAAAATATGCAAGCAATTGATTTTTTTCAATAATCAAGATGACATTTGAAAGGTATGGAAAACGCGTAACAATGTCTGCAATTATTAGTTCAGTTGGATTGGCACGGTCGCATTAGGTAGATTTTCTGTCTCTTGATTATCTTAGCTCCCATTCTCTGTCCGTGGAACACTCGGTAATCTTCTTATCAACTACAATCTGTTTTTCTTTCTGTCCTGCACAGAGCAAGGGGAGTGGCAGTTTATTTTTTTTCTCTTAAATTGTTGGTATCTGAACTCTTGACTAGGGCGTTCCCAAGGGTTGGTGCTGGTGACAGTCGGTCTCCCTTTCAGATCATAGTGTGGGGGTGGCTGATAAGCTCTGACAGTCTCTCTTCCAAATGAGTATGACTAGAAGAGTTTAGAGAAATCATGGATCCCAGCAATTAATGTGTTTCTTTCCATAGCAGAATGTGTCTGAATTTTGCTTGTTTTGCTTGTGAAGTCCCCAAGGACCTCCAACAGGACACTGATGCCAACTAGAAAAAGAAAATGAATCTATGCTAATTTGATCTGTATTCCAGTGATAAACTACTTCTGCTGTGCCCTCAAGGCCTTTAAAGGTGCAAAGTTTTTTTTTTTTATCACTTGACCTTTTTGTGTAATCAAATCTGAGGCAATGCAGAGTCAATATTGCTTTTTTTAAATCATGTTCGGTATTTTCCCAAAGCTCTCTTGCATGCTTACATCTGTTACCTGCCTGCTTGAAATCACCAGGATTTGGGGGAGGGGAAAAAAAAGGGTGTGTTTTGCAGCAGAATTTCATGTTATTATTTTCATCTTGTATTGCTTAAATTCTCCCCGACAAAAATATCAGCCTTGTGCCATTTCTGCAGACCTTGGGGACTTCTAATTGCCTGCTGCATCGAACAAAGAACTCCACCTAGGGAAATTTCCACTTCGGTGTTCGAGTCCTGAGCAGAAACAGCTCAGGAAAATTCCAGTCTTGAGCCTGTGTCCTTTAGTTTTCTCTCAGTTCCTAAAACTTTGCTTCCCAGTGTTAGGAAATACACCTTCCTGTGAAGGTGATTATATGCAATGCCTCTTCTAAGCTTCAATAAAAACTTCTCTGAAGCAAAGATATGGAAATAAAGCAAATCTGATACTGCAGAGAGGCTCTGGAATTTCTGCTGCATTGTAGGATGGCACATGAAGGTAAGTGCTCCTTTTTGGAGGAGGCCTTCAGCTCTCCTTGTTTCACCTGTGAAATAATTATCACCTCTCTTAAATGTTATTTAGGCATTAATAGCTCTACCAGGGATTGAATGACTTTTTTGTTAATGTGGTCTTTGCATCACCGGCACGTTATTCAAAAGCTGCTCTGTAGGTGGCTTTAGCTGTATTATAATTATACACTGCTGCTCCTCCGGCACCTGGGAGTGCAGGGAAGGATTAGCGCAGTTCCCTGTGCTCTGTACCAGTTGTGCTTCTCTCTAGATGTGCCTTGTAAAACTTTTGCCTTTGCTTTTCCCTGTGTGTGTGTCCTTTGGAGGCGTAGGGACTCAATCTTGGAAGTGTAAGTCACTTTGACTGCAGCATCTGCTTCTACACATGTGCTTAAACCAAAGCCTTGTTCCTCAGCTGAAAATAGAAGAGAAATACACCATCTCCAACTATTTCTTGTTAAAAGGCAAAGCCTTTCTCTCTCTTTCTACTCTTGGGCATTTCACACGCTGCTCGTTAACTCCTCAGACTTTCTAAATTGATGCAATCCCTCAGACTCTTGCTCTCATGCTTCTTCTGTGCAGTAAAACTTGGTGTCACTGATTTTAAGTTCAGGCAGTCAGCACCTCTGAAACATTGTGTTAATTTAAGATGATGCTTGCTCTTAACTGGAAGGCTTTGAATACTCACCATGGCCTAGAAACCCTTCTGGTGAGGCTCCTAATTCAAAACTGTACTTGAACTTGCAAGATGGCCCCTTTCTTTTTCCTCAGAAGTGTTGTCTGTACCCATAATGGACGCGTTCTGCTTTCTCTGCTTGCAGTGAGTTTGTCACAGTGAAATGGCATCTCCTACCACAGGTTTTACTTGCTGCATATCTTAAATGGAGTACTTAGGGCTCTGTGACTATGCACTAACTATATTAATTTTGTAATTTGTTTTTGGGTATTTTCCTTTTCAGCTTTTTGCTGTAGGTGCCGATAAGTCTCAGGTTTGTGGGGAGAAATGGGTTGACAACGTTGTGCAAACTCTTACAACTTTTCCATATATAGATATATACTTACTGTGTGCTTATTAAGCAGTAAGAAGGAAGATGTGAGTGGAGAAAATTGTCAGGTTTCTCTTAATTGTGAATTAACCAAATTTACTTATTTTTTCTGGTTTGGGAGGGCTTGATGGCTCCTGCTCAGATACAATAGGATAAAAGTAACTTTATCTTGTTAATACTGTTACTTACATAGAGCAAGTGGTAATTCAGAGTTGGTGCTGTAGGAGCAGCACTCTCACTCCTGAGGGGCAGTGCACAGGGAAAAGTGCATTTTGGGAGACATTATTTGGCTGAGGTTTTCTCTGAGAGTTAATTTCTTAACATTAGATTTGACTTCTTTTAACTTATGAATTCATGCAGCTGTAAGCAGGGAGATATATATACACACACACACACACACACATTTCACATGGAGATCTAGCTTGTGAATGACACTTTTTTTAAAAACTTGTTCAGCACTAGGTTTACTACTTTCACCTCCATCTGCCTTCTCAGTTGGAGTTAAATATATATTTGTGACTGAGCGTTCTCTAAGCTATACTACCTTATGTGAGAACATGGAAAACCCACGTACCAAAGAATACAGAAGCGAAACCCACCTTTTAGCCTGGCTTTTAAATGTCCGTAAGTTCTAATGCTTGCTCTGGAGGATTGATGTTTAAAATTTTGTCTTTATGTGCATTTGTTGGAGTTTTATGTTCCAACCTGAGATAAATGATCAAAACACCAATGCTCTGCAAGTGATGTTAAACTAATCTCTCTAGCAGCCAAACCCAGCCTGCTTGGCTTTATGTAATCAGGTGTCCACCTGATCAGGAGCACATTTGGCTAAGCTGCTTACCAGCTCTTCATTTGGAGGTATTACAGGGTTGTTCTGTATACAGCTACTGGGGAAGCTGTATTCTTATTCTTGAAAGATCAACCTGTATATGTACTAAATTGAGTTCTAACTCCTTGTTGTCACGTTTGCCTGCTGTGATAATGCTCTTGTACAAATGAATGTGTTGCAGACCTTCATTTTGGTTTATATCTTCAGTAGCCTCCTAGTCACTCTTAACTAGTGTGCACAGTGAAATGTTGCTGCTCTCCATGGCATTTGGTGATTTATTTCACTTTCCATTTTCGCTGGTGACAGTGGAAAGTCAAATCACATGTTGGCTCTCTGTTTCCTGAGGGAGAGAGCTGCTGGGTGAGGCATGGTCCAGAAAGCCTTTTATTCCTTTTGTTCTCTACTACAGGCAGACCTGGTTCATGTACCTACGCATATGTTCATCTGATTTAGAGATCTCTTCTGGCAAGACTGGCCCAGTAGTCTATGAGGACTGGTGCAGCTGGGCTATCCTGATGTTGGTGTGTTTTCTGCAAGGACAGTGGCTTCACTTGAGCTGGTTTTTTCCTGATGATTTGTTTCTCAAGATGACTGTGTTCGGCTGTGCAGTAACATCTGTTAGCCGTGGTTTGAGGGAATTCTTAGCTCTCAACCTCCAGATCAGTGTCTGCTTATGGAGTTTAGTCTAATCTTCTTTGCCGGTGCTTTCCTGGGGGATTCCTCCTCTGGACCTTCAAAAGTCTCACCAGTTATTTCTAGTGCCAGGATTTCCTGCGCAGGTGAGCTGTGGGGTAGGATGCTGTGGCTAGACAAGGCCTTCAGTTGATGAAGCAGGGTCTGAAGTTGTTACTCCATGCAGTGTGTGAGCTTCAGAGAAGCTTATGGAGGAGACAAGTCAATAATTGTTTGGCTTGGATGGCTTCATTGTGCTTCGAGACTAACGGAAAATCGTTATCAAATGATGACTTCGAGCTCAAGGTTTTCAAGCTACCAAGTGTGAAGGGCGTTAAAATTGCCGGCATAACTTAGATGCAGCCTGAAAAAAACCCAATGAAACCCACAGAAGGTGGGAGCCGCGCCTTGGTTCCCAGTTGTGCTGGAGAAGTTTCGGGGTGAGGCACTGAGTCATTGGTGTGTCACAGCTGTTGGCAGTGTCACCGACCCATGGTATCGTGCTGAGGTGCAGCAGATGATAAACATGCCTCAGCACTCAGATCCCAGGCTCTGGCTCTGTGACAGAGATGCATTTAGGTAATTTCCTACAGTAAGCTTCTCTCTAACAAAATTACAGCACTGCAAAGTGTATTTTGATCCAGGTCAAGGACAGGGACAGGCAGCCACCATGGGCACACCGAGCTGGCTGGGGCCGTGCTTCATTTGACTCTAACAGCAGGCTGATACTCAGTGAAGATTCCATTTAAGAGTAGCTAGTTATCATCTCCTTACAGATGACTTCATGTTTAAATAAAACCAGTGTTTAACCTTGAAAGTTCCTGTTCTCATTTAGGTCTCGTTTCCTCCAACAAACATTTTCTTGGTTATGTTATATTTTCAAATGTCTGAGATGCTCTGAGCTATGGGTCAGGGGGTTGGTTTCTTTCAATTCTTGCGTTAGTGAGAATTTTATTATTCTGTTAACTCTCTACTACAGCAGGGCTTGCATTGTCTTTTGAAGACGTTGTGCTTGGGTTCTTTAACCCATCACCACAAAGCTCTGAATGCAACCTGTAAGGACAACTCAAAAATCTTCATCTGGTGATGTTGCCGAGATGAAAGAGAGGTTTAGCAAGCTACTTGGTGTTTTCTAGGAGTTGCCTTATGCTAACTTCAGTACTGAGATGCTTAAATCAAAAGCCAAACACTTGCATTTTTAATCTTTGGGCTTTTCTTTAAAGGCTCTTACATTATTTTTAGCTCCAGCTCCCTGCCAAAAGCTTTGTTCCTTTTCTTTTGGATTTTGGGTTGATGAATCCCACTAGTTATGATGTCATTGCATAGTGTGAAATGACAGCAACAAAAAGAAAAATCTTGCCCATACCATCTGTTACAATAAATATTATGCACTCCTGTTAGATTCCAATCGGATTTGGATTATGCATTCACAACAGAAGCTGGTCTCTGCTTAGACGTGTGGTACCCTCTAGCATAAAGCTTTTAATCACCAAATTCTCTATATGGTTTTGGATTTGACATGACACATTGCCAGGTCTAAGTTTAGTTGAGTTTTTTTATCGGTGTTTAATCTTCTATCATTCATATCAGGCCTAGTAGCTTGCCAAAAATGATCCTAGAGGAACCTGCATGAATTAGGATAATTCACTAATACCAAGCATTGGTTGACTTCTTACACTGGTTGTCTTACAGTAATTGTGGCCTGAAACAGAGAGGGGTAGATTTGCTTTAGTCTCCTAAGTATTCCTCTCAAAAGATTAAATGCAAAATGTTGATTCAAACCTGTGGTTGGCGTTCCCAGAGAGTGTATCGGCATTTGAACGTGAGTCTTTCCCTGCATAATTTATCAAAGCCCTCACTGAAGAAATTGAATTTGATAGCTGTTTCGTTTTACGCCGCAAGATCACGAACACGTTTAGGAGCCCTGAAGAATGAAGTGGTGTCAGGATCCAAGCAGAGCACGGAGCCTGCCTTAGCAGCCTCAGTCAAAGATGAATTCTGAAATGCAGGGTACAGCAGTGCTCGTGCATGGACTGAAATGTGCTGCCTGCCAGGAAAAAAGGGGACTGAGAAATTGTTGAGGGTGCATGTTATTGTGGAAACCAGTTATTACTCTTGAATGGAGCAGGATGCTTGCAGCTCCCATTTGGACTTGGGGTAAGATTTAAGTGCCTCTAAGTAGTTTGAGTTGCAGGGTTTCAATAACCACTTCATTTCCAGAGGCTTTAAGTAGAGCTTCAGCCTCAGTGCTGGAAATGTCAGGCGGTGGAGAAGGTTTTCCCTTGGTAACCAGCCAAAAAATGGAGATTTTGCATTTGCAGTGTATTGATGTATTAGAGCTCAGCCTCTGGGCATGGATGGACATGATGCTGTGGCTTACGTGGGCAAGAGCCAGATCTCATGAGAGGCTGAGGGAATTCTTGAGGGGGTCACAGAATGAAGTTGTGGTGCTCCTGTGGGTGTGTGAAGCTTGGGCTTGGAACAGAGCATCATGTCACAGCAAGAGACACTCACTGGGGAAACAAGGGGAAAAAAAAGCATGTTCCTGCCCCCGTCACTCCTGATAAATGCTGTCTTGTTCAAATTGCATCAATACTTGCCCTGCAACAAAGCCAGTCAGTATGTGGATGTCCTGTTTAGGGCACAGCCGCTTTCTCGGAAGCAATTTCCCAATAACAGAGGCAGAGATGAATGGCCTGCCAGAGCAAAGGCTGGATGCGGTGGAAGGATTTGCATGGCTGGATCCCTGCCTTGTCCCGAGCTGGCTTTGTGGGCTGGATCACAGCTTGTCACCTGTTCTATCCCTCTCCTTCTGCCTATGTGCTCATGCACTTTTTGTCTTTTTTTTCATGGTATGCAGGTTTGAGTTTGTGAATAAAAACTTGCACTAATCACAACAGCTGAAATCTATTACCTGTGTTTGAATCCATGGTGCTGTGTTCTATGCATAGTGTTTTTAATTAATCCTTCATTTTAAATCCTTGCATCTTGCTTCAGAGTATATCTTTGTTTGTCAGGTTAAGAGACAAAGAAATAAACATGAACCAGCTGATCACCTCGACATCCTTTTGCCTTTTCTCCCTGCACAACAGGTCCTTCCCTTTGCATCCTGGCTGCCAGGAAGAGGAACTAGAAGAGCTGGATTCCTCCCCTAGTAGGGCTTTTAAATGACAAGAAATCTTCTTTCAAATTTGCTTAAATGTAAAATCCACAGTACAGACAAAAGGCATTTTGAAGTTGAGGCTGAAATTCCTGGGTTTGGATGGATTTGTTGCGCTCAATTATGCTAAGCAAGCTTTTGCAACTTGCTTCACATGGGAATTAGCATGATGAGGAGAATACTTTTCAAAGTATAACTTTATGGGAGGCTTTCCACAGAGCATCTACAGCATGTTAATTCCCTTTTTCGCTGCAGGGCCCTCAGTAGAATGCAGCATTGTAGTCCTTTTGTAATAGATGCTGATGGATTTCAGGAGCAGTGCTGTTCTGAAATGGCTACTGTCATACTTTTACTGGTGTGTGTGCAAACTGCTAAACTGGGTGCTCCAAGGAAGACTATTATGGAGACACCCAGGAAAATTTTGGGCTGCAAGCTTCATGTGTGCTGTAGCAGAGACATGAGGAGCACTGCTTTCCAAGACCCTAAATGGCCTTTTGCTCCAGGCAAGAGCAAAGATTACTTCATTTGCTTTGCTGTCCTTGGTTTCAATTTGGCTTTTCAAGTTTTATGTCACTGTCTTTAAAGATTTTTGCGAAAATTTGAATCGTTATTCCTCGTTATGTAGGTGGCTGATAGCTTTACTCATAATTTTCTGTTCTTTTATTTATCAGGCTGTGATTCTTACATTTATTTTGATCTTATAACTGGGGGCATAACAAACATTTAGCCACAGCTGGCAGCAGCATTAGCTAAGATGGGTTTAATGCGCTAAACTTTCAGCAGCTCTTCCCCTTGCGTTGGCTTGGAGATGTGTTGCCACTAAGAGTCCTTTGTCTTTTTTTTAAGAGGATGCTTCTGACCTACTCTAAGCTGTTTCCCAGGCCATAAAAGGGGGCTGATTTTTACTGTTTATAACAGCAAGCTTTAAATACACCAGATCAAGCAGAGCAGAGATTTCTTTTTGTTCTGTAGTACTTGACTTCTGTGCTTTGGAGTGGCTCTTCAGATAGATCTCTGAGCAGCTTCCATCTCACAGTTTGTATCTACAGCATGTCCAGGATGACGCTCTTCACTGATGAAGAGGATTAAAATAGTCATTAAGCTGCAAAACACACCACATGTCCTGTAAAGTACAAAATAACGATACAGACAGACTGAACATGCTGGAGTGGTACAATCTGTTGGAATGCATCAGGATGGGAACATTTAACTTGAGCCAGATTTGAAATGCTCATATCACAGAAAGATGAAGCAAGGGCTTAGTTTGCATATGGAGACACTTGGCCTGGTGCTGTCTGTAGACACTTTCTTGCTTTCATTTTTCTCTGCTGTGTTTGAGTGGATAGTTGGTCCGTTCTGCCGCCCCTTGACTCTTGAGTGACACTTAAAATGGTATGCTTGGCACTATTTGTTAGGATGCTTCCTACAGTGAATTAACTTTGGGAACAGCCCAAAGCAGAGGGCTGTTCTTATTTATTCCCACCTCTCTGGGTTAACACTCAGCATCCTTTAATTGGCAGGTATAACTACAGAAACACAGACAGCCTCTAACACAGTTGTGTCACTGTGACTGAATAGTTGCTCCTTTGCTGTCCAGGCTGTAGAGTTGCCACGCAGCCTTGACACCCACAAATCCATTTTGTGCCGGTTACCAAACCTGTTCTCCTTCTCTAACAGGTGCTACAATGAGATACACAAGTTCTCAGTGCAATATTCTCAGAATGTTCCCAGCCTCATAACACAAATCCATGTAGTACTAGTCCCACTGCTGTCCAGGCTGGCTGGGAATTGTGCAGGGAGGGGCAGCCTCCAGGATAATTAAAGCGTGGTCTGGTAAGGAACTCATTTGGGCTCTCAATGATTTTTTTTT